>CM077648.1:40618618-40681118 GCA_039707465.1 Rhabdophis nuchalis | reverse complement strand
TACGATACATTAATTTTTATGTCCAAACTCTTTACTCCATTATACATTGTATCTGTAGATCTAAGGGAGATGGGCAAATAAGAAATAGGAAGTATAAATAAAATAAATAAATAAACATTTGTTGACGCTGATTTAAGTTCTCGGCTGACATGAATTATTTGCATACCAGTACATGCTTACAATGTTCTTGAAGTTCAAAGATACAGCATTTATGTACATGCTAAACATTTCTCATAGCCACTCCAAATGCAAATTATTTTAACATTCCTCTAGTTTACCATCTAAATTTTATCTTTTATAATTTTTAAACTTTCTCACAGCAGTCATGACTTCCTTTTCAATATTATATTTCCTGGACACTGATATTTATAGAACAATCTTTTTATCCATTTTTAAAAAAAAATTCATCAGGCTCATCTTTATTTTGCAGCTACCATCTTCCCTGTTTGGTGGCAGTGAGGTTTTTTTTTTTGTTTACTTTTATTTTTGCATACAGATATTCCTTGCTTTATGACCATTTGTTTAGCAACTATTTGACGTTACATGGTCCTGAAAAATGTGACTTTTGTCCAGTTCTCCCACTTATGACAGTCACAACATCCTCATGGTCATCCACATCAACTTTTGCAACCTTCCTAAAATTCTAAAGTTTAATGCTGTTCAATGCCTTTCATACTTATAATTTAATCATTCTTTTTTTTTCTAGTGAAGAAATTCAGTTTGACCGATAATTGAATAAGATTTGCCTCTTCTGCTTTTCCAGCATAGTATGAGAAAACAGAGAAATCTAGTCCTCCTTCCTATTCAATGCAGGATCTGCTGTAAGTTAACAGAACCTGTTTGAAGCAGGAGTTGTTACTGACTACAGCTTCCATAATCAGTTACCATAATCATGGTGACGGAAGTTGGAATTACAGGTAGTCCTTGACTTATGACCATAATTGGTACCAGCATTTCCATTGTTAAGCAAGGCAGTTGTTAAATGTGCTATGCTTGATTTTATGACTTAATTTTGCTCATGTGACGGAGGAGTCAAATGCATCATGCGGTCTCAAATCTTTTCGTGCCTATAAGACCGTGATGGAGAACCTATGGCATGCGTGCCACAGATGGCACGTGGAGCCATTTGTCAGGGCATGCAAGACTTGCCCTGTCAGCTAGCCAACATGCATGTGCTGACCAACTGACTTTGGCCTTATTTTGAGGCCATTTTCTGCTCTCCAGAGGTTTCAGGAGCTTCCCTGAAGCTTCCAGAGTGCGAAAAACCAGCCCTAAGGGCAAACCTGAAGTTCAGAAATGGACATCCGTTTTGCTCGTAGTGCTGGTTTTACCCCTCCAGAGCATTCAGGGGCCTCAGGAGGTTTCCCTGAAGACTCCAGAGGGCAAAAAATAACACTACAAGCAAACTGGAAGTGACCTCTTGGGGGGGGGGGGCAGCGGTGGCATGAAAGCCTTTGGAGCCTGGGGAAGGCAAAAAAAAAAAAAAGCACCAAAAGCAGGGGAGGCGCTGGTCATGTGCACAAGCGTGGGGGGGGGGCACATAGCATTATGGGTGTGGCACGCCCACGCACGACCCTTCTACACTCCCCTCCCCTTTTGGCACATGAGCCACAAAAGGTTTGCCATCACTGCTTCAATTGCATTGACTCATATCTATTGCCAACTTGTTTTGACTGTTAGTACAGATTCTTGTAGAGAGCCTAAGTATGCCATAAACTTTATATTCATTTGAACTGCCTGGATTTCCTGATTCCTTGCGCTTAACAATGACTTTGGGGATGCTGTAAAAGTTGTAAGGCTGGTTGTAAATCACTTTTTAAACTGCCATTTTAACTTCAAATGGTCACTAAATGAATGATTATATGTTAATTAATTAATTAATTAATTAACCTTGAGGATTACCTGTATAGTTCAGCCACATCTGGAACTTGAAAGTTTTGATTTAAGTTGTGAGTAAAGCTATCATCTGAACCGAACCATTTAGTGCCATCCATTATGGCACTTTGGGCAACATCCTTCCACTGCTTTTGTTTGCAGTAGACTTAATTATCTCAAATTTGTCTTACATTTTTCACAATTTAATTATATGATCATTAGTATTTTGCTTCAAACATAATTTTTTAAACAATGCTACTATAAGAAAGCAATTCTTTAAAATACTCCAGTTGTTTTGCTGCAATGGCAGATTTCCATGTGCATTTCTTTGGAACATTCAGTTTATGGAATAATCTAATTAGTACATAAAAATTATGTAGCCATTTGGCCCGGCATCAGTGAGCAGAAACATGTGATGCATTGTCATGTCATATTGGAATTTTGATATCATTTGAGGGACACTCTCACAAAAGGTATGAAGGATCACAACAGCCACTTAGAGAAATCAGGAATCATTTGGGTTTTATTGGGGTTTTTATTGTGCATTTTAGAGCAGGCTTAGTATTTAATTTATTTTTAGCATAGGTATTTATATTGATGTTTTTATTATTGTTTTTTATCATTGCCTGTTCACCGCCCTGAGTCCCGTAAGGGAGAAAGGGCGGTATACAAATTTGAATACAATTACAATTACAAAAATAAGACTGCTCCTTTCCTCTCCTTCTGCCTTTATCAAACCTCCCATATTTGCTGATGTTTATCTCCTGTCTTCAATATCACATTGCATCATTGGAATCTTAAAATAAAAATATATTGAGCAAATATATCAACAAAACAAAGTAGAGGTCTTAAATTATAAGCACCCACTCCAGGCTTGGGATCAAAGTCAGGTTTTCAAAGCTTTCCAGGAACATAGGAGAGATGGTGCCATACTTACCTTGGAGGAGGAGGGAATACTATTCTAGAGTAGGGGTGGGGTCACAACAGAGAAAGCATACTTTCTAGGTCCTACTTTTCTACTTCGGATTCAAGTCGATGCACATTTCTATCATATTGGAGCTACAAAAATTCAAACAGCCGTGATGGGAGAAGAAAGGTACCGAAGTCCAACTCCTTGTTCCTATCTACCAATCACTCCAATTTTTGCCTTCAAGATATGATAGCTCTTGAAAAAGGGGATATAAATTTAACAAACAATGTATGAAATAAATATGAAATATAGCCAATAGTTGAATACAATAGTTGAGTTACTTATACTCATATTTTCCATACAGTATTTGATATTTGTTCTTCTTGTGCCTTATCCATCATCAGACGTTGGCGATCATGTTAGCAATCCTATTTTTATCAACAGTTGCATGAAAATGTGCTGTTATTTAAAAGTGTTAAAAGTGTTATTTTTAGCAACAGTTGCAGGAAAAAATCCCTCCATGCTAGGGTTATATACACAAATATATAAACCTGAAGTGTATTATTGAGACTTAGCTAGGAATAATGAGAATACAGTCCTGCCAGAAATCTGTCTGGCCAACTTTCAGATCTTACAAAAGTTTCATTATCAAGTACAGGAAGAGAACATGTGATCCTTATGATAAGTATTAGCTGTGCCTGAATGTTATCAATTATGAAAGCATCTGTGAAGATGTACTTTGGTATCTTGATTAATTGGACTTCTGCTGATGTATTCTAGCTGCCAATCAGAAACTGCCCGTTAATTACTCAATTTTTGTAATGGTTTGTGGGAAAGGCCTTGATAGAATGGGCTAAGAGAAGCTGAACAGCTTAGAGACAGCATAGTCCACAGCTGGATAGTGGGCAGGACAAGAGATTAGGAAGAAACCTATTTTCTCAGGCTGTAATGGAGATGAAGGGCAGCAGTGGGCGGGGACAACAATTGTATTTTCACATTTATAAGATTCTTTTAACATAGCTTTACAATAATGGTAAAATAACTAATCTGTCCTGTCTGGTCTACCTTGTGAGGCTGACAATCTTGCAGTGGGTACTGGGATTTCTAGGGCTTTGAGTCTTGGGTAACTTCATTTTCCATATTCGGAGTGATGTTTCTATCATAGCTTGTGAAATTCCATGGCAACTATGGCTTCATGGGCAGGACATAAATATCTATATAAATAAAAATGTAACTATGTGTTTGTTCAAAACAGGTAATCTCCGAAAGTACTGCACCGATCGCTTCAAAATTTTCACACAACGTTCCTTAGAAATACGGCACCAATGATATATATAGATTGTGTAGATGTCACACCTGTGCCAGGTACAGGCAATGGAAATGTAAAAAATGTAGATAGATGGATATAGAGAGAGCAATGAGCCACAGGATGACATAATACAAAATGTCATAATACTCTGTCCATAAGATTCAAAGAGAAATACAGTAAGTAGGTAGGTAGGCAGTTATAGAGATAGAGAGAGGGAGGGAGAAATGCAGTAGGTAGGTAGGTAGGTAGGGGGGATAGAGAGAAAAAGTGGGAGAAATACAGTAGAGGGATAGAGAGAGAGAAAAAGAGGCCGAGGGCGACGGAGGCCATTGCCTGTCCCTTTGGAACGGCACTCGCCTATCTCTCAGGACCGACTGACCCATGTTCAACTGGTGTTCACGTGGAACCTTCCTCCAAAGTAGGTAGGTAGGTAGGTAGAGGGACAGAGGGAGAGGTGGGTAGATTGGGGGTTATACAGTGGTTGTGTGTACATATTTGTGTTTGCAGGTGTAGATCTTCATACAGATAGGTTGGCCATTTAACCAGACTGGGCCACAGCAACGGGTGGCCGGGAATGGCTAGTTATAAAATAAATAAATAGTTGAGCCTGATTATTTTATACCGGCACCTGGACCTATGAAGTTTCTTCTTTACATAAAGTTGTACTACACATAGAGAGAGTGAAATGAGGCAGATAGTTTTAGGGGAGAGCTCTGTGTGTGACACTTTTACCCAAATTCACATTTTTGTTTAAATTACTAATTGAACATTTGTAGAAAAATAACATAATGTGTAACGTTGATGATCATGTTATCCATTCACTTACGTCCGATTCTTGGCAATTCTGTGGGCCAGATCTCTCCGTGTTTTCCGATCTTGTGTAATATTAAGTGTGAGAGCATTCATATTGGCATGAGTTGGAAATTGTATTTGGATATCAAAGACCTCTATATTTAGCAAGACAGATTTTATTTGCTAAGTGCATTTCTCTCCCTGCCTCCCTTGTTAAAGATTTAACTTTTTCAAATTATATAATTCTTAGGAATGAACTACAATGTTTAGGATACAATGGCATTAAAAACTGAAATAATTACTTTGTCATTTTCTCCTGCCTTTTATAGGTTGCAAGGAAATGATTATGTATAAGTGCTATGCTGTGGCAATTATGAATTTGTTAGTAAGATCATCTGTTCTAAATGAAGATTTTTTCAGTGCATTCAGCAGAGATTTTGGTGACACTGAAAAGTTAACGAAACTAGTTTCTGTTGTCAGGTAGCTTGAGGGTGTCCTATGAATACAGAAACCACCGTAAGCATTTTTCTTTTGCTTTCAAATCTTGATCTTAAAAATGAAGCATTTCTCCTGCAGAACAAGGACAGCATGTTGTAGCTTGTTGGAATAAAACTTGCCCACCAATGTAAAATGAGAACATTAATATTTCATGTGGGAACATGACTTGCCTTTAAACTGACAAGATCATTGCAATTTGAAAACAACATAGAAATCCAACAAGCCCCAGCAAAATTCTATTTTTAATAAACTGTGTTAAGCTTAAAAAATAGCTTTCTAAAATGCTTTTGCTACTTGGATGTTATGTTAAAACATTAAATTAATGAACCATACTAAGCATTGTTATATCTTAATTTGCTATTTCCACTTGAATTATCTTTGTATTCATTGTTCAGCATTTATTCAAATTGGGATTACTTTTACTTTTTTTTTTGTCATCTTGTCACTGTCATCTCAAGTTTCCAGATTCCTCCCTCCCTCTCTTCCTGAGAATGGAGTTGTGGATGCTCTATTGCTGGAGGTTTACAAGAAAAGGTTGGATAATCATTTGTTCCGGATGGTATAAGGACTCCTGCCTTGGGCAGAGTGTTGGACTAGAAGATCTCCATGGTCTCTTTCAGCCCTATGATTCTATGATAGTACTAAAGATATATTTCGATAGAATGCAGCAATACAAAGAATGAAGAATTGCAACAACTCACAATATATTCAGCATTATGATTTTTCATAATCCGAGAAAACCTTATTTATTTCTTTATTTACAACTCTTTGTTTTGTAATATAGGATTCTCTCTGGATAAGGAGAAGACTGGAGAATTACTCCACACCTATTCCACACCTATTCATCTCTGTCCCCTGCCTTTATCCCTAGAGCTAGGGTGGGACGTAGCTAGCAGCAGTCGCTCTTCCATCCCAAAGACCAGCCCATAGCTTCCCGCTGTTCTCTGCCTTCTGTGCATCCATGGGTCAGGCACAGGACTTAGCTGTTCTCTTTGTCATCAGCCGCCTCTGGGACTGGCGGCGGCTGTTGACTCTGCATCTGGGGGCTAATGGACGGCCCAGGCTCTGCCTCTGTTTTTATCTCTAACAGCTCCTTCTTCCCCATTAGGGCTCTCAGATTGCCTGGATGCTGGCCTCGATTCGCACTCCACCTCTTCATCTGATTTGGCTTCTGGAGGGGCCAGCAGCCGACAGGTCACAACACTAAGACATAATAGTAAAAGCAAGTAATATAAAGTTGGTCTTTTTGATCAAGTTTAAAATAACCCAATCCGTTGTAATGTTCAGATAGCTCTTCATGGGGATTTTCTGACATCAAGATTGAAAAGATATTTTATGGTCTTATAGATAAGGTTTGAGATGAAGAGATATTTGTTTAACCTTATGAAAGTGAAGAGTTATTAAATCGGTTTATATGTATTGACATAAGGCTTGGAAGTCACTTCTTTATATATTTTTCTCTTTTCTTATACTTTTTATTCTGTATTTCCATACAGTTCTCTTTCTCTAAATTCAATTTGTATTAGTTTTTACTATTCTAATTAATTTTTTAAAATAAAAATTATATTTGGAAAAATATAATTTTGCAGATTTTATATATTTAGTGAATAAAATATAATTGTTTGAACACTGTTTTCTATCCATGTATTGCAGAATTCAAAATATAAAATAATTCTGGATATTTAATATTTGAACTCCAAGTCCCAAGTTCTAAAAGATAATTGTTATACCAAGAATATAAAAAGTTCCATTCCTTCATTAAAAGCTACAGTTCTTAGAGCATGTTTTTCATAAAATAAATGAATAAAATGAAGCATTCTATCTTTTGCCACATAATAGTTTCTTCAAAAAAGAGCATCATCAAAGAACGTAGAAAAATAACAATACACAAGAAGGAAGGTAAATGAGTGAGAATTAGCTTGAAAATTCATTTAAAATAGACTTCTGTTTTATTAAGAACAAATATTAGTAACTATATATATAGTTGCTAAGTCCACAGTAATGTTGATAACAAAATGAATATTTTGGAACAAAAACTTTTTTAAAAGGCAGAAAAGTGATTATGGCCAATGTAGTATTTTAGTTTATTTTTTTCTTGGCTCTGTCAGTCTAGCTATGCATCTCCCAAAAAAACATATTGCTTGTTTTCCTGTCAGTATTACTGGCGACAGTCAGTCTGACCTGGAAGTGAGCCGAATACAGTTGCTGTCTTCTTTAAAACCCGGAAGTATTAGTAATTCAGTTCATTCTCTCAGCCAACTATATTTATCTAGGATATGATGTATTTGTTTCATGTGATTGTATTGTTGGAAGATAATTTAGGGCATATGTAACAGTGCTGCAGTGCTGCAGTTAATTAAGTTATTATATAATGATTAGGGAAATATTTCATGATGCAACTCTTCTTGAAGAAAGAACAGGTATTAGAGAAATGCTACTGGATATGCAGAAACATGCTATGTCCTTTTTTTGCATCTAAATATTTTCTTGATTACTTACTAATGATTTTTTTTTTTAAAAACCCTCTTTGCTGGCAATATAAGGCCTCTCAGATGCTGTTAGACTGCAATCTGCTCATAGTTGCCATTGACAATGGTAGAAATTTAAATGTAAAGAATCAGGAACACAGAATGCTCTATTTAATTTAGTCTTATAAAGATGGAGATACCTGTTGTTAAAAACTGTAGAGAAAGATCCATATTCAAAGTAAGGAAAAATGTCTTGACTATGAGAACTAAGTAGTGGAACCTAATTCCTGGAATTGTGGCTGCTCTTTTACTGAGAGTTTCCAAACAAATATTGGGCAGTCATTTGTCTGGGATAGTCTGATGATTGCTCTCCAGGACAAGAGGGTTACACCATAGGTCCTCTAAGTTTGCTTCCAATTCTGTGCTTCTATCACTCTGACCACTATGAAATTATGAAGAGCTATTTTGTACTTTAATTTTGCTTTATGTAGGAAGGAACCATAATCATGATAATTGACAAATTATCTGGTTTATTTTAAGGAACTATATACAAAGTAGTCATTTTATTTATATAGCTGTCCTGTATATTTTTCTGTGTTTATGTATTTTTGTACACTGGAGCTTCCTATGAGTAACTCATATATATCTTGCCCTATTGCCTCTAATATTCTGGTTCAAGATTTTATAATTTTGTGGTTGTCGCTTTTCTTTAACTCTAGTATCCACTTATTTTGTTTTTTTAATGCCAAGATGTCACACTTCTTAGAACTGTCTGGCCACATTGTCAATATTACCCTGAATCCTTTTCAACTATTTTCTTTTGATTTCACCATTTTGCTTTGCCTTGTCATATATTCTAACTGTTGTGGGTGTCCTTTCTTTTTCTATTTTATTCTTCAGGATATAATCCCGGGGGGGGGGGGGGTTCTGCTGGCATTACTGCTGGTTCGGTGAGCAAAATATTTTGCAATAAAAATGAAAACTTTTTTTTTTCTGCAATGAAAATTGTTCTATGCATGCGCACAACCAAAAATCAAGGTGGCGAGAACCGGTTGGGGGTGTGTCAGGGCTGGGTGGCTGCTGGTTCTGGCGACCCAGGCTGCCAAGTTACTACCTATTTGGCCGAATTGGGCCAAACCAGTAGGAGACCACCTCTGATGTAATCACAATAATCCAAGGAGAGTTTTAGAAGAACTATAGGTTTTATTGTCACTACCAAACCTTTTTCTCATTTTAAAATTAATTAGTATTTTTTATTTTGTATTGGTACTGCATATACCTGAGATAATAAGACTTAATGGAACATGGGAATGTATAAAAACCGTAGCCATTTTTTGTATGTTTGAACAAGGAAGTAACTTTTTGTTATTATCTTTAAAAGGTTATGAACATGTACCTTTAAGATTACAATTCAAGTTAACCTCTTTAGAATATTCTCCTAGTTCTCAATAAGGGTGGAGATAGCATCCATGTATGGGTTAAACCTATCCACACTCTGATTGGACTGAGTCATAATATTAAATAATTAATTAATTAGGCATGGTATATAGCCCCCTACGGAGTAGCCACACCCAGTTTCCGACTCAGTCCAGCTCTGGGACTGTTCGGTGTTCCAACTCTTGGTGTTCGGCCTTCTGTGCTTATTTCTGTCAGGATTGGTGGCATTGTGAGTAGATAGGGCCCCCCACACCTCAGCAGCAGCCGGGACTCAGAGTTTCCTGTCATTGACAGCCAAGGGCTCAGGCCTTCGGTTGTCAGCCACCTCTCTAGCCTCCTGTCTGAGTCCTTCTATTGCCCGCGCCACGTCTTCTGTCTTCCAAAGCTGCTGCTGTCAAGCCAGGTGTGGGGGAGGGAAGATTTCTGGTGCTCAGGAGGCGGGCCGCACCAACAGCCTTGGCTGTTAGGCCTTGTTCGGGCGAAAAATATTAACCCTCAGGGGTGGCGTGCAGGCTTTCCCACAACTGACAGGCCTCTGTCAACTGTGAGGGCTGTTCCACTGGGCCTAAATAAATTGTGCCTCCTTATTACCCCTTTTGGAAAATAACAGAGTCCAGTCAGCTTCTGAAGGCTGGTTTGGAGAAGGGGACAGGCGTGAGGCAGCTCTTTGCAGCAAGGCCGCTCTTTCACTTTATATTCAAGCCTCTGTCAGGGGCCTTTGGCATGAATGGCCATTTTGAAGCCTGCCTGAATCAAGAACCAAAATGGCTGCCGCCTCAGCTTCAGAGGACAATGATTGGAGTCAGGTCCTCGCGACTACGACCAGTGGCCCCACGGAAGGAACAGAGGCTCCTGCAGTGGTAATTACCCCCATGGCCACAAGGCAAAGGGGAAGAAAGCATGTGGAACCACAAGCCTCAAAAGGGGCCAAATTGGGGTTCAAAATCCCCTAAGCCTGCCTTTAAGTATGAGAAGCAGAGGCATGAGGCACTAGAAAGCATTTATAAAAGTACCAGCAGCCAGAAGTCTTCTCTTGTCCTGAGCACTAAGGTGAGGCAGTCTGCACTCTCTTCGCCTGGGAGAGCTGCAGAGGAGGATCCCTCCCTCCATGTGAGGATCCCCATTGACTCCTCAGGCCTCTGGGGTTCTAGCCAAGGTTGGCAGTTGCCCCCACGCACTGCCCCATGGGGGCTTCACCTCATCCTCTTCCCTCTACATCCACAGGGGTTGGTGCTGCTCAATTACCCCACTTGGGGGGCCCGATTTCAGGACCTAATGTTCAGGGCTTTCCAGTAGTGCAGCGTTGCTGCTTTCCAACGGCCTCAGATTCAGCCACAGGTTGCTTCTTTGGGGCATCTATTGACCTTTTTTTAATTGAGAATCAGGACAAATGGAAGGTGATTCTCACAGCTCCTAGGGAGGGCAATTTCTGGGTGGTGCCCTAGCTCCGTTGCTCCGATTTCTGTGGTCAGGACTACGGTCCTTTATTCTGGAGTCAGGACTACAGATCTTCTTTTAAGGGGTCTGATTTCAGTCAGTCAGGTTTCAGGCTGTACCAGGGAGGCTATGCCCCCAGCCAGAGATATCAACTGGATAGGCAGCAGAGGGGTAGACCGCAGAAACAGCCCTTTCACGGGGATGAAGGAGGCGGCACTCTTCTTCCGCAAGAATTAATTCCCAGCTCTCCCCTCATTGGGGGATGCTTGGCATATTTCGCAGATTGTTGGGACTCCTCTACCTCCGATGCGTGGGTACAATCAACCATCAGGTCTCAGATAACCCGACTCGGAGGCGACTTATGCAGGAAGCCATTCAACACCTATTGGACATTAGGGCTATCCAACTGGTGCCTCCAGTTTAACAGGATCAGGGTTATTATTCCATTCTCTCTGGGATCCCAAAGGCTTGGGGCGGCTGAAGAACTATTTTTGATTTTAAATAGTTTGACCGCTATGTGCGCTATCGCAGGTTTAAGATGCGTTCATCGCACTCAATATTAAAGGGTATTAGGCAGGGAGATGTCCTCACATCCATCAACCTTACTGAGGCCTACCTGCACATACCTATAGCCCCTGAATACTGACAGTTTCTCAGGGTTTGTTACCTTGGGCACCACTTCCAGTACCGAGCCTTACCCATCGGGTTGTCATCTGCACCTCAAGTCTTCAGGTAGGTGATGGTGGCATTGGCAGCGTTCCTGAGACAGGTACATGTGCAAATCCAAGGCGGCCTAGACGACTTGTTGCTATAGTCCTCTTCTGTAAGTGATGCCCCAAGACATTACCAGGTTGACCCTGCGAGGCCAGGTGGTTTCGATCAATCTGGCCAAAAGCTATCTATGGCCTATCACTAGGCTGATTCAAACTAGTTTGAGAGAGTTGGTTTTCCAGGTTCTCAAGGAACGTAGTGTATCCTTAGCTACTTTGTCCAAATTGTTAGGCACTATGGTGTCTGCCATTGGCATTGTTCTCTGGGCGCGCCTTACCAATAGAGACCTTCAATGGTTTCTTTCGCCATTTCAGCAAAGGCTCATGAGCTGCTCCCAGATCCAGGTTCTTCTGCCAGCGGAAGTCTCCTGCTCTTTGATTGGTGGACATCATCTACCCTACCCAAGGGAGAATTCTTCAGGATCCCAGACCGAGTCACAGTCACTTCAGACATCAACCTACTCGGAGGGGGGGTCCAACTTCAGAGGAGAACCTGGTGGCTTAGTGGCTAAACCATCTGCCTACCATGTAATACGCCCCTGGTTAGAATCCCAGTAGGGGTATGACTAGCTGATGAGAGCTAAATAGCTTGAAATAGATCTATACTAGTCTCCCTTATATGCAGATGGCACAGGGACAATGGAGCCAAGCAGAACTAGCGCACAACATAAACTGGTTGGAACTCAGGGCGGTCCACCTGGCTTTCAAACCATTTCGTTTTTCGGTCAAGGGCAGACATATTCTGGTCCTCACAGACAACGTGGCCACCAAGGCTCATATTACAAGCAGGGGGGGACCAGGTCACGGTCCCTCATGCTGGGAGCCAGGAGCTTGGGTCTTTGGGCCAAGAGGAATTTGCTCTCAATAACCACAGAACATATAGCGGGGGTGGACAATGTCAGGGCTGACCAGCTCAGTCGGATTAAGGTGGACAATTCAGGATTGCAGCTGCAGCTGGCTATCTTCCAGGCAATTGTGGACCCTTTTGGCCGCCCAGAGGTTGACCTGTTTGCAACTCCCCTCAATACTCAGCTCCGGAGATTTTATTCCCAGTTCCTTCGCAGAATGCAGAAGGGGTGGATGCTCTCCATTGCCAATGGCCTCTGGGGCTCCTTTATGCCTTCCCGCCTTTGCCCCTGATTCCCAGAGTCATTCAAAAGATCTTGCGGGAGGGGGCGGAGGTGGTGATGATGGCCCCACATTGGCCTCAGCAGCCCTGGTTTGCCGACCTTTGATCTCTATCAGTGGACAGGCTCTGGAGGATTCCCCAAGATATTATTTCCTTCAGCCAGAGGTCGCTGGAGCATCTGGAGCCTCAATGGCTCTAGTTGACGCCTAGTGCTTGAGCGGAGCATCCTGAGACGAGACAACTTTTCCTCCAGGGTCATTCAGATTATTCAGACTTCCCGTCCACCTTCCATGCGGCTCATATACAGTGCGACCTGGGGCGCTTTTTGTAAGTGGTGTTTGATGAACCACTTTGACCCAGTACAAGCCACTATCCCACAGGTCCCGGAATTTCTTCAAGTGGACCTGGGCAAAGGATTGACTCCTAATACCATTGAGAGACAGGTATCAGTAGTTTCTTCTGTACCTTTGTGCAGTAGGTCACAAACTTTGACTCAACGTCCTAGGGTCAAGAGATTTCTCAAGGGTGCTTTGGTACTCCTTTACATAAGGTATTGGATGCTTTGACAGGTGTCCTCTCTCGACACTGTGGAATGAGATTTTTTTGGATTTGTGCAAGTTTTATGCGGACAGGGTTATCCTACATCTGGATCCCTCCTTTGTCCCGAAGATGGGGTCTTGGTTCCATCGGGCTCAGGAGGTGGTCCTCCCCAGCTTTCCTGCAGAGTCTGCGCAGACCTCGGAGGACCGGTGGCACTTGCTGGATGTCAGGCGTGCCTTGCATGTGTACATTGATTGTACGGCTATTATTTGCAGGTCGGAGTCTATTTTTGTCTGGGTAAGAAGGTGTCTGTCTCAGTGCATTGACGATGGGTTCGTCAATGCATTGAGAAGGCCTATGCGGCTTGTGACGAGGCAGTTCCTTGAGGAGTCAGCACATTCTGCACGCAGTGCAACGGCGACTTTGGCCTGGGCGACGCAAGCTTCTCTGGGAGAAATTTGCAGGGCTGCAGCGTGGTCTTCCCCATCCCCTTTTGTGCGGCATTATAAACGGGACACGTTTGCCTTGGCTGAGGTCGACTTTGGCCGCTGGGTTCTGCAGTCTGTCCGTCCTCGTTCATTGGGGCAAGTCTGATCTCGACCCTCCCGTAAGTCCTTTTCAGGGCTTTGGTATGTCCCATACATGGATGCTATCTCCCCCCTTATTGAGAAAGAGCGTTGGTACTTACCTGATACGCCTCTTCTAATAAGGGGGGAGATAGCATCCGGCCCATCTCTTTCTCGTTCAGCCCTGCCTGTGTTTGGTGTCTGGCTCTTGTTGTTCTTGGTAGTGTTACTGTTGGATTTTTCTTGCTAAAGGAGTTGGTTCGTACCGGTGAGTCTGTATTCTTTTCTTCGTCGAAAACTGGGTGTGGCTACTCCGTAGGGGGTTATATACCATGCCTAATTAATTAATTATTTAATATTATGACTCAGTCCAATCAGAGTGTGGATAGGTTTAACCCATACATGGATGCTATCTCCCCCCTTATTAGAAGAGGCGTATCAGGTAAGTACCAACGCTCTTTCTCACAGCAAAACAACTTGGAGTAATTCACATTATAAAATGTAGACTGATAATATTTACCTTATCTTGATAATAAATATTTGTTCCTAAATTTGTCGATTTTGATAGAAAATTTTCTTAGGCTAGGATTTTGAACTTCTCTGAAATCTACCTTTCCATCCACCTAATCTCTCTTCCTTTCCTCCTCACTCTGGAATTTAAAGTGGGACAAGAGGCCTTATATTACAATTCACACCCAGAACACATAGTATTGGATGGCAAAGCTGGGTTAAAGAAGTGACACAAGGATGAAAATAAGGATGTTTATACCTTTAAACTATTGTTTTAAGCCTAAAAGTGGGTTTTTACATTTCACAGTCTTAACCTTCCTTTACAAACTCTATTACACATGTTACATGCGAAGATGGGAAGCAGATTTCCTTATTTGGTAAATGGGCTTTAAGAATCCATTAAGAATACCCTCAAAACCTAAAGAATACATTCTTAAAGGAATACATTTGAGTGTCAATGGTATGTATTTAACAGTTGTTAATTGTATTTACAAAGTAGAACTTGTTCTCTGTACTTTGTATAATCAGCATAATATTTAAAACAGAGCCAAATACGTTGCCAGACTTCTGTGGCTTCCAGGCACCTGAGAATTCTTGTTGCTTAGTATGTAAGAATGGGAGAGGTGACCAAAGTTTTTAACTGTATAAGAAGAAAAAGCGGCTAGAAAAAAAATATGGAATTTTGTCAAGGCTTGGAAAGTAGATGTAATATGGCGTGTGTCTTCAGTGTTTATATATTCCATTTTAGAAATCTTTTAATTTTTTTTGGTCTAAAACTTGATTCTAGGAATGAAAATGATGGTAGACAGAAGAAATCATTATAGCTAATTTCGATCAATCTTAGTTCATATTAGCATTTTGCTCCAAAAACAATAACCAGGTTCTCAAAAGTATGCTTTCACTAAGTTTTGTGTATCATGGCTCATAACTTTTAATAGTCCTGTCATCTGTAATTTTGTTGTATTTGGAGTCAAGCAGAAACCTTTATTCCCTTAAAATATTTTTTTTTAAATATAGCTCTATTCAATGGACATGCTCAGGTAGATGCTAAACTCTATATACATTAGTCGTAGATCCATTATCTATATACAGTAAGTTAAACAGATTATAGTTGTCCTGAATTTCGCAACATTTAGTAATGGTAAAGGTTCCCCTCGCTAGGGGAATATGCTAGTCATTTCTGACTCTAGGAGGCGGTGGTCATCTCTGTCTCAACATTTAGTTCATTGTTATTGATCTCTATACCAAAGAGAGAGAGAGATTCATTTTGTATTTCCATAGGGATAAAGAAAAAAATAGACAAATCATTATATGTCTTTAGTATGGCTATTCTACTGTTGCATATGTAATCTTCAATTCTTAAAAAAAAATAGGATTAAAGATTGATTTCATGAAGGATTGAATTTTAGTGACAAAATTGTAAATGTTTTGCAGAAGGCTTTCAGTGCAGTCTTCCTCTACCTACTAAAGGAATGGGGTTGGGTCTTGTTGGGCCAATAGCATGCAAGTACTGCAGGTTATTAGAACCGTTTGTTTTTCTTCTGTGAAATTGCAGAAGGCATGATGCCAGATGAGAAGCATTAAAATTATTATGATTCTGTTTGAAGTTTTACCTTGAAACTTAAATTATGCTATGATGTTAATTAGCTCAGGGCTTTTTAATGATATGTTTCTATAAAACCATATGTGTTTTACCATATGTCATAATGGTATTATCTAAGGTTAGAAATTTAGATTCCTGTTTCCTTGATTTTTAGACACAAGGTAATGTACAAAAATCCACTTGCAACTGGTAGGATTTCTTCTTGTTGCAAGCACTACATGAACTGACAAGAAAACACACACACACACACACACATTTTTCATAAAGCACTATGGTTACAATTCATATTCTTAAGTGTACCAATGGTTATACAGATTCATTTCCCACTATACATGTTGAGCAAGAAAAGTATACTTTTATCCGTTAAAATATTTGTCTGGAATTTTAAATAATTAAGTGATATGAAATGTTTATTCTGTGGATGAAAATGCTTTCCTTGCATTTAAAGTTCTCTGTAGAGAAGACATCCAGTTTTGACAATATTTGAATATACACTTTAAAAAGTATTTAATAATCTTATAAATATTTTTCTGTGTAATGCATTTTTATTCAGGATTTAGTACATTTGCTATTAATATGCTTAGATTACAGTGTTTGCTCTTTTAAATTCATAAGTAGTTGTGCCAAATTTATTTATTTTTTGCTGGTAGCTATATTTTTGCTAGTAACTTTGGAAGGATGTTGACAAAGGTTTTTTAAAAATACCTATACAAGAACTGAATGCTACTGTTGAATGCTGTTTTTCATTAGTAATCTAATGCCTTCATTCTAAAAAAGTGGCTGCATGTCCTTTCTACCTTTGAGGATGCTAGCCATAGAGATCTCTTTTTACTTGGTGAGTAATTCTTCACATGCCTCTTAAAGGCTCAACACTTTTTTGCTTTGGGTGTTCATATGACTCACCACATTAATCCACACCCATTATCTCTTCCCCTCATAACAGAGTTGATACTTATGCAAAGGCAGACTAATGTTGACATCCTTCCAAAGCTACCAGCAAAAAATTCTGAACTGTGTTAACCTCAGTACATCAAAATAGAGGTTTAAATCTAAAGGTGGTTAACTTTACACAAATGCATTCACGACATGAGTTTTAGGCTTAATGTGCCAAACTGTTTCTATGTCATTGGATTTAGATTTCTTTATGGACTCTAATAATGTATCAGCTCCTTACAAAGGTAGAATTCTTTAAATTCCACAAGCATAATTTTATTAATTCAAAGAACTTGAATAATAATGTTCTATTGTAAAAAATTGTTCTGTTTCAAAGTAAAGTTTGATTCCAATGAATAATGCAAGATTACAGTATCTAAATCTGGCAGGGAGAACAGAATGAAATAACAGAGTTGGAAGGGGCCTTGGAGGTCTTCTAGCACAATCCCCTGCTTAGGCAGGAAACCTTACACCACTTCAGACAAATGGTTATCCAATCTCTTCTTAAAAACTTCCAGTGTTGGAGCATTCACAACCTCTGGAGGCAAGTTGTTCCACTGATTAATTATTTTAATTGTCAGGAAATTTCTCCTTAATTCTAAGTTGCTTCTCTCCTTGATTAGTTCCCACCCATTGCTTCTTGCCCTACCCTCAGGTGCTTTGGAAAATAGCTTGACTCCCTCTTCTTTGTGGCAACCCCTGAGATATTGGAATACTGCTATCATTTCATCCCTAATCCTTCTTTTCATCAGATTAGACATACCCAGTTCCAGCAATCGTTTTTTATAAGCTTTAGCTCCAACCCCCTAATCATCTTTGTTGCTCTTCTCTGCACTCTTTCTAGAGTCTCAACATCTTTTTTACATGGTGGAGAGAAAGCTCAGAAAAACTCAGTAATGACTTATGACTGGTTTTGCACACTTATGACTGTTGCAGCATCCCTGTGGTCATATGATCAAAATTTAAATGTTTTACAATTGACTCATATTTATACAGTGTCCCAGGATCATATGATTTGTTTTGCGACTTTCTGACAAGCATTGGAGAAGCCAGATGCACTTAACAATCATGTTACTATCTTAACAGGCACAGTGACTCACTGTGGCAAGAAAGATTGTAAAATGAGCAAAACTCACTTAACAAATGTCTTAATTAGCAACAGAAATGTTGGGCTCAATTGTGGTCGTAAGTTGAGGACTACATGTACACCACTGTTTAAAAGATTTCCCTCTTAAGTTTTCTTTTGTTTGGTCATAACATATTGTGTTTTTGCTTTTGCTGATCTAGATTCTGTGTCTGTACTGTATGTATAAACATTGACTTTCCTGCTTTGATTAAAAATTTTTTTCAATAAAGCACTAAACATTAAATTCATATTTCATATGATAATTTAACTTAAGAATGATGATAGGAACACTTTTGGGCAATTTGCCTTTTGCTAAAAGCATATACAGATGCAGGTAAGACAGCCAAGCCAAGGTCCCAACAGTGGAACTGGATAAGTTAATGTACAGATTTCCATGTAGACATAATCATACATTGGAAAAAATAATCATGTTACAATTATAAAGTGACATACTTGTCTATAATGTAAAGCAGTGGTGTTGAACTGAAAAAGAAACCTGAAGAGTAAGCCCCAAAAGGAGTCATTAATTTATACAAAAGGATCTTTGAGGGCCATGTATTAATTAGAAAACCACATGTTTGTTTGTTTTCTTTTTAGTATTTTTCTTAATTTGCATTAATTTTTATCTTTTAAAGTTATTTTTAAATTAGTTATTTTAGTTAAAAATATAACATATAATTTGTTTATTTCTTTTTTATTGCTGCATTGACACATTAATATCAGATAAGAACAGGATGTAATACATAAAATATATATTTTATTATTAAATGGAATTGTTTTATTTTCATTTTATTATATACATATATACACATATATATACATACATACATACATACATACATACATACATACATACATACATACATACATACATACATATATATGTAGGTCTTTGGTTGTTCGGGTTTTCTCCCGCGTAGAATTGGAAGTATCTTCACAACCAGACTAACACAAGCACAACCAGGCCCCCACCCAAACAGAACATGCCCCCATCCAATCAGAGCACAGCCAAACTCCCATCCAATCAGAGCACAGCCAAACCCATTACCAATCAGAACACACCTCCACCCAATCAGAATGCAGCCAAGCTCCCACCCAATCAGGTCACACCCCCACTGGCAGTTAAAAAGAGGAACCGGCTGAGATCTCACATTGCTCCTGGAAGCACCAAGCCGGAAGCACCAGCCTGAAGATGAATTAGATTTCATCGAAACGTCATGTGAAGATACTTCCAATTCTACGCGGGAGAAAACCCGAACAACCAAAGACCTACATACAAACACCCGCGAAAACCTCAGAAAACATATATATATATATATATATATATATATATATATATATATCGTACCACATCTCCGTGGTGGTCGTACCACATCTCCGTGGTGGGCATCAGTTTGCTTCATGTATGGATTGGAGGGGTTTAAAGTGGCTAATAATGCAGCTTTGGTCTGGCTTCTGGTTTGTGGTCGGGCTTCTGATTTGTGGTCATCTTCGGTGTGGGTTTGGGTTTGCTTTTTGCGTGGATGTGTGATAGTGACATCCTGTGTGGTTTTCGTGAGTGTGGGTCTGGTATCATTCTTTGTGTTAGGGACTCGTTTGTCAATGAGGGCAGGTTTCCAAATGGCTGGTAGGCGGGAGGTATCATCTCGTTTATTCATGCTGTGTGGCCGCTTTTCTATCTCAATAGCTTCTCTGATTATTCTGTTGTTATAGTGTTCAATTTTGGCAATAGTTCTGGTCTTTTTAAAGTCTATATCATGTCCTGTGGCTTTGAAGTGTTGGACCAGGGAAGAAGTTGGTTCCTCCTTTCTGACTGAGTTTTTGTGTTCTTCAATGCGTGCCTTTATTCTTCTGTTGGTTTGTCCGATGTATGTGGTGGGGCAGGTGGTGCATGGGATTTCATATACTCCTTGATTTTCTAACTCTATTTTCTCTTTGGGGTTTCCTAGGATGGTGGATATTTTTCGGTTTGTGTAGAATGCTGTCTTGATGTTGTGTTTGTGGAGGATCTTGCTGATTCTGTCTGTGGTGCCTTTTATGTATGGGAGGAGGGCTTTGCCGTTTTCTTGTTCACTGTCTTGGACTTTAGTGGGGTTTTCTTTTTGGATTAGGTTAGTGATCTTGTTTCTTTGGAATCCGTTGGATGTTAGTACGTTGGTGAGAGTGTGTAGTTCGGTTTTTAGGTGTTGTTCGTCAGCTAAGCGTTTTGTTCTGGAGATGAGTGTCTTGGCTACAGAGTTGATCTGTGCTGGGTGGTGGTGTGAGAGTGCATGCAAATAGCGGTTTGTGTGTGTTTTCTTCTGGTAGATGGTGTGTCCTAGGGATCCGTTGGATTTCTTATAGACTAAGACATCCAGGAAGGGGAGTTGGTTATTGGCTTCTGTTTCCATGGTGAACTGTATTTTGGGGTGTAGACTGTTGAGGTGTGTGAGGAAGTTGTCCAGTTTATCTTTTCCATGTGGCCAGATTATGAAGGTGTCGTCTACATATCTGAGCCAGAGTTTGGGTTTATGATCTGATTTTTCTAGAGCTTGGGTTCCAAACAACAGCAATGCAACTCACCAGGTCAAATTCCTCTGCAACTCAGACTAACACAAGCACAACCAGGCCCCCACCCAAACAGAACACGCCCCCATCCAATCAGAGCACAACCAAACTCCCATCCAATCAGAGCACAGCCAAACCCCCTACCAATCAGAACACACCTCCACCCAATCAGAATGCAGCCAAGCTCCCATCCAATCAAGTCACACCCCCACTGGCAGTTAAAAAGAGGAACCGGCTGAGATCTCACATTGCTCCTGGAAGCACCAAGCCCGAAGCACCAGCCTGAAGATGATGAATGAGATTTCATCGAAACGTCGTGAAGATACTTCCAATTCTACGCGGGAGAAAACCCGAACAACCAAAGACCTACATACAAACACCCGCGAAAACCTCAGAAAACAAATATATATATATATATACACACATACATATACATACATACAGAGGTTGTATGTTTAACTTATGTAAATGTCCCTCAATACCTATTGTACAATGAAAGCCAAATACTGAAACCAGTTTTTTTTTTTTAATTGAAAAAGTTTTATTGGTTTTACATTTTTCCATAGGATGGGGTAAGGGATACAAAGAAATTTTGAGAGCATTCACGTCAAAGTCGTCGGCCCTTCCGGGACTTCAAAATACATTGATAACAATAAAAAACGTTTTCCGTAACACTACAAAGTGAAAGCAAGTACATATACCTAAGTTCTCAGTTCTATGCTGTCAGTCATTTACAAAAATCCAAATACAGATATTATGCAATATTATTCAGAAAAATCAAGGCAAAGTTATTTTTTAGATCTAAGTCTCTTGGCAATTGTGTCTTCAACCTCTTCCTCCAGGCCCCCAGCGGGCGGGGCCGTGGCCCCCCCTGCCCCCCCTGAATCTTCCCCCAGGACGGAGGAGTGTTTTTTGAAAAAGGCTTCCGCCTCGGCAACTGTTTTAATCCTCACTCTTCCTCCTTCCCAGAACACCAGCAGCCCTTCGGGTGTCACCCACTTGAACCAAATCCCGTGATCAAACAATGTTTTAGACAAGAAGGAAAATTTCCTTCTTGCATCTCTAATCTTTCTTGGGATCTGCTTCAAGATAGCAACCTCTTTTTGTTGGTAAATTAACGGACTTCCTCTCTGCACTTTCAGGATTTCCTCTCTGGTTGACCTTCTAACAAATTTCACATGTATCTCTCTAGGTACTTCATTTATCCTGGCATATGCTGAATTTATTCTGTAGGCTAGGTCAATGTCCCCCCTGATCTCATCCTTAGGTTTATGTAAATAGTCTGCTATAATTGTGCTCATGAGATCAGGGAGGCATTCACCAGGTTCCTCAAAAACATTCTGAAATCTCAAAAAATATGTCATTCTTTCCATATCAATCCTAGACACATGCCCATTTATTTCCACAACCTCATTAGTAACATTTTTAATCTCTCCCTTAGCCCCCACCAGCCCCCCTTCCAATTCTTCATTCTTCTGTGTGTTTTCCAGCACTTGTTTCCGTGTGTCCAATAACTCCTTCTTAAAGTTAATATTTTCTGCCCTCTGGGCCTTAATTTCTTGTACCAAAGTTTGTATAACAGATTCAAGAGAAGCCATCCTTTGTTCTAAGCTTGCCAGTGCTGTTTCTTGTGCCATGATTAGCTGTTAAAATCAATGCCACTAAAATGGCGTTTTCTGGGTGAGGCTGATGAGGCAGATCAGGAGCCAAAAGTTCCGTTCAGGGTTGTAAAGTTGCAAAGTTCAAGAACCAAGAGAGAAACAATTTTCCAACTCAATAAGTATAATAGCGAAGGTACTCCAGAAAAGAAATCACAAATCCAAAAAGAAAAAATTCTTCATTAATAACTGGAGGAAGTCCAAATTGCAAAGAGACGCTGGGAATTTTCCATAAGTGAAATAGTCAGTCAGGAACAAAGAGAAGCCATCTTCCACCGCCCAAGCTCAAAGCCCGAAGGAGAGAGTGGTAAAATAAATTGTTTCAGCCAGACCTAGAGACATTGTTGCAAGCAAACCGCAGATCACTTTCCCTTGCTGCAAACAGTCAGGATTAAAGATTTCCGCTTCCTCGCCGCGAGGAGCCATTTTCAAGTGCCGCTTGAGTCCGAGGTTTTTTTTTTACAAACAAACACCCCCCTCCCAGTCCTTTTAGCCCGGCTGACAGCAGAAAAAAAAGTTTTAAATCACTCACTCTCCCCCTCGCAGCTGAAGCCCCGAGAAGCCTTCCGACTCATTCGATCAACTCTCTCCATGATCGCGAATGGCGCCGTCTGCCTTTGGCGAAGGGAAAACCCCCCGCAGCATGTTCTCCTTCACCTAAACCGAGGACAAGGGTCGCTTCCCCCACCGCCGTGGGGGGGAGCGTCCCAGGCGAGCCGGCTTTACGGGAGACCCCCAAAAACGGGGCGTCTCGCCCCCGTGGGGGGGCAGAAAAAGCAACAAAACGGCGAGCGAGCGCTAGGCTCGCCCGTCGCCGCTGGAGCGGGAACCGGAAGTCGAAACCAGTTCTTATTAGTAAGTTCTGGTGATATGCCTTTCATTGCTAAAAACATTTTGATTTCATTGGTGGCACGTAGCCGTTGGTTGCAAACGGTCGGGTGCCACAACCCCCGCAGGCTAGGTGGCCAGGGAATACAGAGCCAGGGTCTGCGGCTGATGTTTTGCAACGCCAGGTCCGTTGTCAACAAAGCCCCCCTCATTAGTGACCTTGTGTCAGAGGGGGAGCCGGACCTGGTAGGAATTGCGGAAACCTGGTCGGGCCACGAGGGAGGACTTCCCCTCGTTGAAATGTGCCCAACAGGCTACCGCGCATTTCATCAGTCGCGGGCCCTAGGCAGGGGTGGTGGGGTAGCGGTCATTATTAAGGAAGGCCTTGAGCCGAGAGAGACCATTGTGCCTCAGACTACCGGCTGTGAGTCCCTCTGCGTGAAGTGGGGCCTAGGGAGGCAGTTGGGCTTGCTGGTTGTATACCTGGCTCCCCGCTATGTAGCAGCAGCCCTGCCCGAGCTCCTGGAGGTGATCGCTACGGTGGCAGTTGAGACCCCCAGACTTATAGTCATGGGGGACTTTAACCTGCCATCGTTGGGCGAATCATCCGTGGCAGCTCGGGAGTTCATGGCTTCCATGACGGCCATGGACCTGACCCAAGTAATTCAGGGCCCCACCCACGAGGGTGGACATACGCCGGATCTCATCTTTGTCTCGGGCCAATGGAAGAGTGATCTGGGTACAGGGGACATAGTCATCACACCCTTGTCATGGTCAGACCACTCACTTCTCCGGCTCGACTTTCCGACCGCTGCTCCCCTCCGCGGGGAGGCGGAACCAGAGTTACCAATCTGGTACCGCCCCAGGCGCTTGATGGACCCGGATGGGTTCCAGACAGCGCTTGGGCCATTTCCTGTATCCCTGACCCGCGCCCCGATGGAGGACCTCACGGCCGCATGGAATAGTGCGGCCGTGGGAGCCTTAGATCGGGTCGCGCCCTTGCGGCCTCTCTTGCGGCGGCGAACCACCCTGGCTCCTTGGTTTACTGAGGAGCTGCGGGTGATGAAACGCCGCAAGAGATGCCTAGAGAGTAGATGGAGGTCTAGCCGCTCTGAATCTGACCGGACACAGGTAAGAACCCATTTACGGACTTACATTGTGGCGCTGAGGGTGGCCAAACGTCATCATTGTGCCACTCTCATAGCATCCGCAGAAAACCGCCCTGCCGCCCTGTTTAGGGTGACCCGTGCCCTCCTTCAACAGAGGGAACGGGAAGCCCCGCTACAGGGTAGAGCAGAGGAATTTGTGACTTTTCTGCAGGAGAAAACCGCCCAGATACAGAGTGAGCTGGCCCCCATTCATGGCCCAGTGGGATGCCACGAGAGAGATCTTGTTTGGGAGGAGTTTGACCCCGTTACTTCCGAGGATATGGACAGGCTACGTGGGCGACTGCGAGCCACCACATGTTTATTGGACCCGTGCCCCTCCTGGCTTGTACTGGCATCCTGGGAGGTGACACGAGGCTGGCTCCAAGAGGTTGTCAACGCATCCTTGGGTGAGGGTTCCTTGCCTGCCTCCCTAAAAGAGGCGATGGTGAGGCCCCTCCTCAAGAAGCCCTCTTTGGACCCAGCTCTTTTAAACAACTACCGTCCAGTCTCCAACCTTCCCTTTTTGGCGAAGGTTGTCGAGAGTGTGGTGGCACAACAGTTTCCCCGTCACCTGGAGGAAGTTGACTATCTAGATCCGCGCCAGTCCGGCTTTCGGCCCGGGCATAGCACCGAGACGGCATTGGTCGCGTTGGTAGATGATCTCTGGAGGGCCAGAGATGGGGGATGTTCCTCCATCCTGGTCCTATTAGACCTCTCGGCGGCTTTCGATACCATCGACCATGGTATCCTATTGCATCGGCTGGGGGGGTTGGGGGTGGGAGGCACCGTTTTACGGTGGTTCTCCTCCTACCTCTCTGGCCGATCGCAATTTGTGCGGGCAGGAGAGCAGAGGTCGACCCCGAGACCCCTCACATGTGGGGTGCCTCAGGGGTCGGTCCTCTCGCCTCTCCTGTTTAATGCATACATGAAGCCGCTGGGTGAGATCATCCGTGGTTTTGGGGTAGAGTACCACCTGTACGCTGATGACACCCAGCTGTACATATCTACCCCAAACCACCCCAACGATGCCGTAGCGGTGATGTGCCAGTGCCTGGAAGCCGTGCGGATCTGGATGGGAAGTAACGGACTTAGGCTCAACCCGACCAAGACCGAGTGGCTGTGGTTTCCGGCTGCCCGATTCAACCAGCTCTCTCCAACGCTGGCCATAGGGGGCGAACATCTTGCCCCTGTGGATGGGGCGCGCAATTTGGGTGTCCTCCTGGATACCCGGCTGTCTATGGAAGAGCAAGTGACAGCCGTGGCCAGGAGGGCGTTTTACCAGGTTCGCCTGGTACGCCAATTGCGCCCCCTATTGGATCGGGACGCCCTTCGCACAGTCACTCATGCCCTCGTGACATCCCGACTGGACTACTGTAACTCTCTCTACATGGGGCTCCCCTTGAGGTGCACCCGGAGGCTTCAGTTAGTTCAGAATGCAGCCGCGCGAGCAATTATGGGGACCACCAGGTTTACCCACGTTACCCCGCTCTTGCGCGAGCTGCACTGGCTACCTGTCGTCTTCCGGGTGCGCTTCAAGGTGTTAATTATCATCTTCAAAGCGCTCCATGGCTCGGGACCTAGCTATCTGCGAGATCGGATCCTGCCCCATACATCCTCATGACCGATTCGCTCCCACAGAGAGGGACTTCTCCGGGTGCCGTCCACTAGACTTTGTCAGCGGGCGACGCCCAGGGGAAGGGCTCTCTCTGTGGCGGGCCCGGCCCTCTGGAACGACCTTCCCCCTGATATCAGAACGACCACTGACCTCCGCTCCTTCCGTACGAAATTGAAGACCTATTTCTTTCGACTGGCCGGCCTTGAATAATTCTCTCTGTCTATTGATTCCAAATGTATTTTAATGGGTTCTTAATCAGTTTTAGCACGGGTAACACTGTTTAATTATGTTTTAAGTATGTATTTTGTATTTATTCTATATTGTTTTTAGTTTCTCCTGTGCACCGCCCCGGGTCCCTGTGGGGAGAGGGTGCGGTTAATAAATCCGAATTTGAATTTTTCATGGGAAGTTACCAGCATTCCTAGAAGACTTTATAATTTCTGTATGATATAATAAACCTCCTTTCAGTTTCAAAGAGTAAAGAAGAAAGCTGCCATTGATTCAACTGAGTATATAAAATTCACTCTTATCAAACTTCAGCACGTTTCATTTTCACTCATTTTGAGCATCATATCTCCTGGTGTATAATGAAATGAACACGATGAAACTTACTATTGAGAGCATTTCCCCATGGCTTAGCCAATATACCTTGCCAATAGTTTTGAATCCATTTGTCTTCTCTGTCCCTTGCTGCTGCATGTTCCTTCTTTCCAACTTTATGTTGGGGCACTGGGCTTTTTCAGTTTGCTGCAGAAAAATTCCTATATTCGAACTGGCTAAGTGCCATATATATTTCAGTAGCATAGCCTATATTCTATGACATCTAAAATTTAGGAAACTGTTCTGGTTCACTGGACCTGAAAAAAAATGCTGTTTTTAAAAATGCAATAATTAAATCAATGTGAACATTGTAAAAGTGGTTTATACATACAAATGCTATTTATAAGCAGCGGGAAATGTTTTAATGTGTTCAGGATTCAACCTTTAAAGTATTTGGCTAGCATCCCAGTCCTTGCTCCTAAATCTGTACCCAAGTGGCCAATATTAACCAATAGTGCTCTTATTTGTGGAAATAATTTAAGTATCTAGAATATAACATGTTCATACAGTAAGGCTGGGCATCTTGCCTTAAAGGATTAAACAAGGTGTTTATAAAAGAAATTGAGAGAATATGCATTGTTCTGTCAATTCATCTTTCAGATGATCTTCTCAATTGTTTGTTTAGAGTGAGCTCTAACTTTCTGGCTGTTATAGACATTTATTAATAATACTTAGCTTTATTCACAAGAAATGCATTATTCATAATTTTGATAATTCAGTAAATGTTGACTAACCATTGGTGGAGAAACTGCTTAAATCAGGTGTGGGCATTCCACTCAGAAATTTTTAATCATAGATACTTTTTCTAAATGTTGTCTATAATGGTAGTCAGCTGGAATCTTTACCCAATGAGACATCCACTTAGTTTCAAAGTTAGAAAAAAAATTTAGGTCATTGAATGCAAATCCTGGTTACAGATTAACCTCCCTGTCTTGAATCTGTTTGAATACATGCATCAAAGGGAAGTGTTTGACATCTAGGTAATCAACCAAGGTATCCTCCAAGATTCCATTTTGCTTAGACGTTGTTCAACATCTACAGCAGTAGTAGTCAACCTGGTCCCTACCTCCCACTAGTGGGCATTCCAGGTTTCATGGTGGGTGGTAGGGGTTTTATCCGATACTGAAGCACTTCCCTTTTTTAATTTAATTGACTTCCCTACTTTATAAATCACCATTACTGTGGAACCGGTAGGCAGTTAGAAAATTTTACTACTAATAGAGATACAAAAATGGGCGGTAGGTATAAAAAGGTTGACTACCCCTGATCTGCAGGAATCACTGCAAGAGCAAAAAAGCATATGGCACATGTTAGCCAGGGATCACTGAAGCAGCTGGCTGCTTCTGTAGAAGGAATTTTTTCCAGGTGGTGTTATTTTACCTGCGGGACGTTTAATGCCAGTAGGCAATGGGGGGGGGGGGGCTCCTTTCCTGTTCCTGTGGGGTTTATTTGCTCACAGGAATAGAACCGCCAAGCTGCTGACTTCAGGGAGCACAAGCTCAGTGTCTTACCATGCAAGCCACCACAACCCCCCCCTGCAACATCCAGAATGTTGGTACAGGTTACCATCAAAATCTAGTAAAAATGGAAATGCATTTAAGAAAACAGATGGAAGCTGGAACTGGTTTTGCTCCCATTGAAAGAGCAGATTTGCAGTACTTGATTTTCATTTGTCATTAAATTTGTAGGTGATAACTGGTGAAGAAGTACTTTTACATAATTACACCTGGTTTGCAACCATGAGTTTCCTGAGACAGATTGATTAGATGATGATTATGCATAGCTTGGTTACATTCTATTTTGATTATTGCAGTACTCTTAGAAAATGTCCAGAAGTTGCTGTTAGTACAAAATATAGAGGCTAAGAAATGCCAGTTGTTTACCAAGAAGAATTTAAGGCTGATACTAATAGTTATGCCAGCTGTTATGACCCTGGCTGCTCTTTAAAAAAAAAAAGAAGCTAAACAGGGTACATTCTATTAGTATCTGGGAGAGAAAAGACAACCAGGAAATATCAGGGTTATAGACTAAACTGAAAAACAATTGAGAAGGTAATAGAAAAATAATCTATATTATTGCCCAAAAAACGATAATGTATTCATGCAGTAACAAGTATATTAGTGGAAATCTTTGAAGTTTTATTTTAAAGAAGATACCACATTTCCTGTTATTATTCTTTCTGGCTATTAAAATCTGCAGGAGATGCCCATCTCTGGGATACAGGCCTTTTCCAAAATTGCTGAGGTACCAAAAGTGCTTTTCAAAAGGCAACTGGACTTTCTTAGTTTTATCCCTGAAAATGTTTTGTTTCTCATCCAAGAAGATTCTTCAATTCTGACCCTTCTTGGATGAGAAGCAAAACATTTTCAAGGGAAAAAAAACCTAAGAAAATTTAGTTGCCTTTTGAAAAGCATCAACTTGGATAACTGTGACCTGGCTGACTGAGAATCTCCATAGACATTGCTGGTATTGCATTTGGAACCATTCTCTTTGTGTTTGGAAAATCCTTTTCTCTTAGCTTATGATTTTTCATAACATTTATATGCAATTAAATTTGTAAGCCACACCCTGCTTAGATGCATCTTTAATATTTGTGGATTGATTTTCAGTTGAAACTTTATAATTTGTTACTATGTAGGCTGTTATCTCAGGTCTCAAATACATAATAAAAATTGGGGAATAGGATTTTACTTTTGTTTTATAAAATATTTTATAATGTGTTATTGAAGCTTTGGTAAGTAATCATAAGGAATATGTTAACCATTCCCTTCCTTTTCGGACATGTTTCTGTTCCTTGCCTGGAATGGATACTATCCCAAGTGCTGTGTTTCAACAGATTTATGACATAAAGTGGAAGATCTCTTTCTAGACAAAAACAAAATAAATGAATTGCACAGCTGCTGATTGCTGTGTTGGTAAATGAGTGTGTTCAAGAGCAAGGCTGTCAGGAGTAGTTATCATACTCATACTTTAGGCTACCATTGCCTAAAAGGACAAAATTTATTTTCATCTCCAAAGCGGTATAAAGTAATTTTGAAAATATGTGAATCCTAAAGGTATGGATATGCCATGAATGCTTAAATCCCATTTATTTATCTTGTTTGGTTAGGTGTAAAGTTTAATATGCAAAGTTCAGATTTATATCAAAACTCCATTATTATTCACAGTTGTTGTTCTAGAAGTTTCTTTTGCCTTCAGCAAGTGATTAAATAGATCAGCAGTTTCTTCTATGAAATAAAGCATGATATATTGCATGACAGGTGACAGTCATATATGGTGCATAGAGAGAGAGTGCAGTTTTATGAGAACCATAAGGTTATAGTAACTAATGTGAGCGTTTGTTCCCTCCTTCCCACCCACCCCTTTTTTGGCCTTATCTTGGGATTTATTTTGCTCACAGAAATGGAGAAGTTATTACAGCTTTTGAAAATTATTCAACCTTCTGACCCAAGAAATCTTGTACTGTCAAGCAAGTTTGCATACAGATGGTCAGATGATATATACAAGGATCATAGAAGGTTTTGGTTGTGCAAATATATTAATATTCAGGAGAGATCTTGGAAAGAACTAATGAATGGTCTTGCATGGTAATTAGTGATTTCCATCCTGATCTCCCTTTCTATTACTAGCAGGTTTAAATGGCCCAAATTGTTCATTATATTTCAGTTATTTAAAAAATGTAGAAGTTACTCTGTGTCATTAATATGTACTAAACTATTTAATTTGGTCACTTTTTCACAAATTATACATTTTGAAGAAAACCTTTCACTTGAAGAATATCCAGAGAAGAAAGCTAGGCAGTTTCAAGTAATGTCTCCTAGTACCTACTAATTTAGGCAAATTATGCAATCTAGCTTACCAGTACCATTCAGTGATGCATATTCAATTTAAGAAATGAAGATTTACAACTATAATATGATGTAGATGGTTCCGCCCCAGGCTTCTAATGGACCCGGAAAGGTTCCAGAGGGAGCTTGGGCCAATTCCTGTGATCCTGCCCTGCGACTCGACTGAGAACCTAGTGGCCGCATGGTTAAGTGCGGCCACGGGGGCCTTGGACCGAGTCGCGCCCTTGCGGCCTCTCTTGCGGCGACGAATCACCCAGGCTCCCTGGTTTACTGAGGAGCTTCGGGGGATGAAACGCCACAAGAGACGCCTAGAGAGCAGATGGAGATCCTCTCGCTCCGAAGCCGACCGAACACTAGTGAGAACCCATATTAGGGCTTACTTAGTGGCGATAAGGGTGGCCAAACGTGAGTATTGTGCCACCCTAATTGCATCCGCAGATAACCGCCCTGCCGCCCTGTTTGGGGTGACCCGCTCCCTCCTTCACCAGAGGCCGCGGGAAGCCCCTCTACAAGGGCGAGCAGAGGAATTTGGGATTTATCTGCAGGAGAAAATCACTCGGATTCGGAATGAGCTACCCTCCATCGACAGTGGTCCTGTGGGACTGTCCGAGGCTAGTCTTGAGGTTCCTGCTTGGGAGGAGTTTGACTTTGTTACCACCGAGGATATGGACAGGCTGTCAAGGAAACTTAGAGCGACCACATGTTTATTGGACCCGTGTCCCTCCTGGCTTGTACTGGCATCCTGGGAGACGACACGAGGCTGGCTCCAGGGCATTGTCAACGCATCTTTGAGTGAGGGGTCCTTGCCTGCCGTCTTGAAAGAGGCGGTAGTGAGGCCCCTCCTCAAGAAGCCGTCCCTGGACCCAGCTTTACTAGAGAACTATCGTCCAGTCTCCAACCTTCACTTTCTGGTGAAGGTTGTTGAGAGTGTGGTAGCCCAACAGTTTCCACAACACCTGGAGGAAGTTGATTATCTAGACCCGCGCCAGTCCGGCTTCCGACCCGGTCACAGTACCGAGACGGCATTGGTCGCGTTGGTTGATGATCTCTGGAGTGCGCGGGATAGAGGGTATTCCTCTATCCTAGTCCTATTAGACCTCTCAGCGGCTTTTGATACCATCGACCATGGTATCCTATTGCGCCGACTGGGGGGGGTTGGGGCTGGGAGGCACCGTTTTGCGGTGGTTCTCATCCTACCTCTCTGGTCGGTCGCAATATGTGTTGACGGGAGGGCAGAGGTCGACCTCGAGACCCCTCTTATGTGGGGTTCCTCAGGGGTCGGTCCTCTCGCCCCTCCTGTTTAACACATATATGAAGCCGCTGGGTGAGATCATCCGTGGTTTTGGGGTGGAGTACCATCTGTACGCTGACGACACCCAGCTGTACATATCCACCCCAGACCACCCCAACGATGCTGCCGAAGTGCTGTCCCGGTGTTTGGAAGCCGTACGGATCTGGATGGGTGGTAACAAACTCAAGCTCAACCCTGCCAAGACTGAGTGGCTGTGGTTTCCGGCACCCCGGTTCAGCCAGATTACTCCAACTCTGGCCATTGGGGGCGAAACACTGGCCCCCGTGGAGAGGGCGCGCAATTTGGGTGTCCTCCTGGATTCCCGGCTGTCCTTGGAGGACCATGTGACGGCCGTGGCCAGGGGGGCGTTTCATCAGGTACGCCTGATGCGCCAATTGCGCCCCTTACTGGACCGGGCTGCCCTTTGCACAGTCACTCAAGCTCTTGTGACGTCCCGTCTCGACTACTGTAATGCTCTCTACATGGGGCTTCCCTTGAGGTGCACTCGAAAGCTACAGCTAGTCCAAAACGCAGCCGCGCGGTAATTACAGGAGCCACCAGAAGCTCCCATATAACACCAATCCTGCGCGAGCTGCATTGGCTTCCTGTGGTCTTTCGGGTGCGCTTCAAGGTTCTGACGACCATCTTTAAAGCGCTCCATGGCTCGGGGCCTAGTTATATGCGAGACCGTCTCCTGCCCCATACATCCCTTAGACCGATCCGCTCCCACAGAGAGGGCCTTCTCAGGGTGCCGTCGGCCGGACAATGCCGACTGGCGACACCCAGGGGAAGAGCCTTCTCTGTGGCGGGCCCTGCCCTTTGGAACGACCTACCCCCTGAACTCCGGACCATCACCGACCTCCGCCTCTTCCGCAAATGTTTAAAGACATATTTTTTCCATCAAGCCGGCCTAGCCTAACCTCCCATGGGGACTTTTAGAAAAGTTTTAAATTGGGTTTTTAATAATTGGTTTTTAGCACAGGATTGGGGATTATTTAATATATATTTTAAATTATTTGTCTATCTTCTATTGTGTATGTTTTTTAAATTTCCTGTGCGCCGCCCTGGGTCCTCTGTGGAGAAGGGCGGGATATAAATGTAATAAAATGAAAAAATGAAAAATGTACTGTATATTGCTTGTATTTCTAAAGCAAACCAAACTAAACCATATTATAGCTTAGCATAAGCAAAGGAAACAACAGAAATGGGAAAGCTCCCACTTTTAAGTTTCTCTTCAATCAGAACACAAATCAGAACACAAAATACAAGCTGGGAAGATATGACCTCGTAAACGACCCCTACACTGTCAAGGACCTTGGAGTACTCATCTCAAATGATCTAAGTGCCAGAGCTCACTGTAACAACATTGCCAAAAAGGCATTAAGAGTTGTTAACCTAATCTTGTGTAGCTTCTTCTCTGATAATGTTGAACTGCAAACTAGGTTATACAAAACTTTTGCTAGACCAATTCTTGAATATACCTCATCTGTCTGGAACTGGCATTGCATATCAGACATAAATACAATCGAACGAGTCCAGAGGTATTTCACAAGAAGAGTACTCCACTCCTCTGCTCGCAACAGAATACCTTATGCCACGAGACTTGAAATTTTGAACTTAGACAATTTAGAACTTCGCCATCTTTGATCCGACCTAAGCATTGTACATATAATTATCTGCTACAATGTCCTACCTGTCAATGAATACTTCAGCATTAACCACAACATCACACGAGCTCACAATAGATACAGATTTATGGTAAACCGCTTCAAACTTGATTGCAGAACATACGACTTCTGTAACCGAGTTGTCAATGCCAGGAATGCACTACCTGACACTGGTTTCTTCCCCAAACCCCCAAAACTTTAATCTTAGACTGCCTACTGTCAACCTCACCCCATTGCTAAGAGGTCTTTAAGGGGGGTGCATAAACGCACCAGCATACCTACCATACCTGTCCTAATATTCTCTTATATTCGTATTCATTTCATGTATTCATAATCATGTCTTTTCTTATATCTGTTATCTAAGTCAAGTTATTTATTTTCTAAGTGAAAATAAATAAAAATAATAAATAAATAAATAAATAAACCTACCTCCCTCCTTACTTCCTCTCACCATAGGGGCTTACTTGCATTGCTGAATGTACATACACTTACATATAGTTTAATAAAATGTATTTTAAACATCTATTTGAAATCTTAAAAATCCCTTCTCTACAGACTATCTATCAAAGGAGTTTTTCTGTAATTACTTTTGACCTTAAATCAGAATTGGGTTTGTCAAAAGCTGTTACAAGAGGATAGAAAGTAACAGAAAAGGCTCTAAGTCAAGTAACTTGCCCCGAAATCATATTATCCTATTCTCTCTACATCCCTTTCACTTTTGCTAATATAATAATAATAATATCTGCGGGATCGCATTCTACCACATACATCCCTGTGGCCGATCCGCTCCCACAGAGAGGGACTTCTCCGGGTGCTGTTTACCAGGCTATGCCAGCGGGCGACGCCCAGGGGAAGGGCCTTCTCTGTGGCAGGCCCGACCCTCTGGAACGACCTTCCCCCCGAAATTAGAACAACTATGGACCTCCGCTCCTTCCGTCAAAAATTAAAAACACACTTCTTCTGCTTGGCCGATCTGGGGTAACTAAACTGTTTTTAGGGTTTTTAGGGGCTTAGTTTTAGTTTTAATATGGGATTTTAGCGCAGGGTTTTAGTTTAATTCATTTTAATATTGTATTGTTTGTGGTTTTTATATGTATTTTTAAATTCCCTGTGCCCCGCCTCGAGTCCCTTCGGGGAGAGAGCGCGGGTTATAAATTAAATTATTATTATTATTATTATTATTATAAAGCCTAAGCTTGCTTTGGGATTGCCAATTGCTAATTTGTACATTAAACCTTTGAAATAACTCCCGAGGTAAGTGAACCATCCTCCTAAAATTCCAAATATGGCCATGTCATAAAAGTTTCACTCCCTTCTTTTAAAAGCAAATTGATAGCTTTGTAGTTACTTGTATCTTCTAGTTAGTAATAGAAAAAGCAACAGCCATGCTTTTTCCATCTGTTCTTATAAACAGAAAAAAAGAAAGAAAAGAAAAATGAGGGAAGCCATACCAAATGAATCATACCAACTGCCAAGATTGATTTCTGTCTATTTGGGGCGGGGGGGGGGGGAGAGGATATACTTGGTGATACATTTATATCCAAGTTTTTAAAATGCAGTTAGTATCTTCTCATAGCATTCTGTAGGACGAGCCTGTTGACTTAAGAGGGGTGTATGGAGAGACAAACAATTTTAGTTTGGGAAGAGAGAAGACTCTTTTGTTTTGGGGATGTATGCTGTTTTTAATAGAAGAGGATTTGTGACAGGAAGCTCTAACAAATTACAGTGGGGTTTTTTTTCCTAAGAGAAAAAGAGACAAAAGAATGATGATGAATAGTATTTATGTGAGAAAGCCTGAACTGATCCTGGAGTGTTTTAATTCAAACAGTATAAGACTAAAATCAATATATACGTGGCATTTTTGAGGACTTTATTTACCGTTAAACAACCCATGATCCACTTGGTCATCATTTCAGAGCTATTTCTTTACTTAAACAGAAAAGTATAAGTAGGCACCAATGTCATTGAGAGCAGGATTGACTTCTTGCTAGCTTTCCCAGTGAGTCTTTAAAATCTTCCTCCCTCCCTTCGTCCTTCCCTCGCTCCCTTCCTTCTCTCCTCGCTTCTCCCTCCCTCACTTCCACTTCTTCCTTTCCCATCCCATCTCATCCCATCCTGCAGGTAGTGGTTACCTATTATCTTGCCTTGCCTCCTTCTGTTCTTCCTTTCTGTTTCTTCCTCCCTCCCTCCTCCCTGCCTTCTTTCCTGACTTCCTCCTCTTTCTTCCTCTCATTCTCAGGAGGCCGTAAGTGGTTGCTGTAATGAGAGTGTGGGAAGGGTGAGGGAGTGTGCAAATGGGAGTGTGGGAAGGGTGAGGGAGTGTGCAAATGGTGTGAGGCACTGGGAGAGCGGGCACTATTTCTCCAGTGACTTTCTTCCCACAAACCTCCCACAAGCAAAAAAAAAAAAAAAAAGAGGGAAGGTGGCAAGGAACATCATGACAATTTTTCCAGGTTCCCTATGGACTTGTAAGAGGCTGCCAAAGAACATTGGGGATCAGATGACCGCCCCGCCTGCAATGGCATGGTGGTGGCATTGAATAGCAGCAGCACTATTGCGGAAATGGCAAAGTATTTCCCAAATTATATTCCCTTGAGAGCAAAGTGTCCCAAACATTCTATAGGTCAGCTCATTTGAAGCTCCTTGGTTGACAAAGTTCTGCCCTATGATCAAAGGTTACAAATTATTAAACAGAGAGAGGAGATTTGGTAGTATATAGATGATACAAATGTATTGTTTGCTCTTTCCATATAAATGATGTAATTTTTCTCATTCAAAATATTTCATTCCTGCAGCTATGATTTTACATATTGCTGGAGCTAGGCTAATCTTTACTATCGTGCTGTGGTTGATGTATTTCTTCCTTTTCCTTCTTTCCCCCCCTCCCTCGAGGTATAGACAAGGCAAAGACTATGCTTTTTATACTGAAATTTCAGGTGGAATGAAGTGGTTATAAAAGCATCTATCAACACAGTGAGAGCTTGCCAAGCTAAGTATTTGGGTTGGAAGTCATACCTTCCCAACTGCTTGAAAACAGGAAGTATCTTTGTTAAATGATGGTGCTTTGCTACTAGGACTAAAATAATGTTTATCAATTCTTAGCAAGCATGTATTCTATAATTAAGCATATTGGATGAGAATTCTAATATGCAGCCATATCTGTACCTGTGTACTTGAATGTTGTGACTCCATTTAGCTTTTTTATTTTACTAAAATTTCAGCACTTTATATACAAGCAGTCCCTGTCAAAAGCCAGCCCAGACACATCTTATCCTTGGTGATTCCTGTAAAGCACTCAGAATCTGTCAGAAACTGCCTGCAGGATTGCAACGGCTCCTGAGTGATTAATTACCAGAAAAGTCTGGTTCCAGGTTTCATTACATATAATTGTTGCTTTCTCTCAGAGGGGTTCTTTTAAAAAACCCATCTCAAAAGTGTAAAAAACAAATTCCTGGGGTTTAGTACTTCTTTGCAAGGAAACTAGATGATTCAGTTTGTTATGTAAATGAAGTTTTCTTTTTTTCTTTTTACAGTTTGTTATTTAGCTGTTAATAGATTCACTCCACCCAACCGAGTTCATTTGAAATACTTAAAATCATTTTTTGAGAAGTCCGGAATGGATTTGTTTCAAAAATCCCAAGTTGGGATTTCTTTTTTCTGTTAATTGCTGCTTATTAAAATGAAGCAGCATAGGATAATTAGCTAAGAAGGTATGTTGCTTTAAAAGAAGCTGAATCCGAAATCTCTGGAAGTGTGTATCTTTATACATTGCACTGACCACATATATCTCCATGGGTTTTTTTGGTGCCTGTACATTTACAATTGGCACCTGCAATTTTGAAACCTAAGGACTTATACAAGTTTTTTCAGGCTTATGGGGTAGGAGCAGAGGTGATATTCTACCAGTTCGGACCGGTTTGCCCAAACTGGTAGCGGAAATCCTGGGTGCTCCCCCCCCCCCCAGCCCCGGCTCTACCCTATCCTGTATATAGATTTAGAACTGAAATACTGATATTTTATTATAGCTGCTAAGAGAATTTAACTGGTGTAATTTATAATACACTATTTTATATGATTCATTAGAATAAAAATGTTTTTAACCTTCCCAGGATATAATATTGGGGCAGCAGGATGGATAGAATAGAATAGAATAATTTAATTTGTAAACCGCTCTCTCTCCCCGAAGGGACCCGAGACGGTGCACAGGGAATTAAAAACATACAAAACATAAACAATTATAATCATTAAAATACAATTAAATCTAACCCTGCGCTAAAATCCCAAAAACCTAAAACTCAATTCCCTTAAAAAACCTAATAAAACAATTTAAATATTCAGACTGCGGCAGATGGGGAATTTAGGCCAGGCCGGCCTGGCGGAAAAAGTGGGTCTTTAGTTTTCGGTGAAAGGAGCGGAGGTCCGTGGTTGTTCTGAGATCGGGGGGTAGGTCGTTCCAGAGAGTCGGGCCCACCACAGAGAAGGCTCTTCCCCTGGGAGCCGCCCGCTGGCATTGCCTGGTGGATGGCACCCGGAGAAGTCCCTCTCTGTGGGAGCGAATCGGCCGCAGGGAAGTATGGGGCAGGATGCGATCCCGTAGGTAACTATATGGCTGTGTGGTTAAGATACTGGGCTTGCCAGCTGGAAATCAAGGTCTGAGCATCCGGGGGTGAGATGGTTAGAGGAACAAAACCCACTGCAAAGTGTTTGCTATCATGAAAAATACATGGGAAATGTTGAGGTAAATGTACTTGCCTCCAGATTAGTCCATCAGCTAATTAGCAGCAGGGGTAGGTAAAAAGGGATAAGAGGTAAACAAACAGAATATATAGGGAAACCAGTTAGGATTTATTTGCATGTTTTATTCAAAGATACATTAATAGTACATTTCAGCTTTTAGTGATGCACTGCTATGCTTCTTTTTGGGGAAAAAAGTGAAGAAACACCAACAGATTAAATTGCATATTAGAATCTGTTTTTTAAATGGAACTCTGGTTTCTTAAATGTATTTAAAATAAAAATAAAAATTTCAATATTATTACATGTAATTTGAAGAAGCATTTTAAATTTGAAGTAAAAGGTCCCGAAGATTTTTTTTTTTTTTTAAATGCATTAGTAACTTCTGAACACCTTTTAAATTCAAAATACGAAACAGTAAGAAATTTGAAAATCTGTAATAGAAAAGCGTCAATTCTGTACATTATTATCTCCTAGTTAGAGCCAAGGAGAATAAGAGTTGGTTAGAGCAGAGGTCTTCAACCTTTGTAACTTTAAGTCTGAAGGACTTCAGCTCCCAGAATTCTGGCTGGAGAAGTCTGGGAGCTGAAGTCCTTCAGACTTAAAGTAGCAAAGGTTGGAGACCCCTGGGTTAGAGCATTTGAGCACAAATGGGGTATAATGATTAATACATTAGATCTGGACTGCGGGTGGTGGTGGTGAGAGCCCCATTCATCTGTGGCTTGGGTAACTTTGGCTAGCAACTTACCTTTAGCCCAAAATGCTTGACTCTATAAGAGAGAATTTTTGTTTACTGCCTTAAATACAACAGAAGAGAGAGAGAGAGAGAGAAATGTGAATTTTGATAGTGTTCATCAAATTGACATCCTCTGTTTTCATGCTTCCTGCACATTGGTCAAAAGGTTATGTTTACACAGAATTATGTGGATTGAAGTCTGAAGAGCACCAGGTTGAATTCAGATACAGAAATCATTTTTATGTTACATTGAGGCAAGCCAAATACATACTTTTCAGATGTTTATCCTTCCAATGCAATGTCAAATTTTATGCATTACAGAAGAAAACTATATTTAATTTATATATTAGGTATTCATATTCATCTCATGTAAGTTGACCTTTTTGGATTGCCTTCAAAGAAATATCCTCTCCTCCTGAATTGTCAAATCTTGTTGGAACTGCAACCCATCTGTTTCTTTTCTGCTTTATTAATCTTCTGGGTAATATCTATATAAATGTTTATGCCTTGTCTGTGCCTTACAAAGTACTGCCACTTGATATTGCAGATTCTTCCTGAACACCTGCTGTCAAATTCCTCATGTCTTTTTTTGTCAGCTTGCACAACGTTTCAGGTCTTGAGCAAGTGTGATATGATAGAAATGTTGTGCAGCTTGATTCTTAAAAACAGAATTTATATCTATTAGTATTTAGACCAATTATTTCTCAACATTACCTCTTGGTCACATATGCCTAACATTCTGTCTCATCAGACTTGCTGTAATTTAGTGCTCTCATAGCAATTCCAGGAACATAATTTAGCTTCGGATTATTCTTATCCATCCATGGTGTTATATCTATGTTTATTTCTCTAGTGCTAATATAAACTGATACATTTTGACAATTTAGTTTTGATAAAGGAAAATAACACTTCCAGCTTTGTCATGGAATTTCATGGCATGTAGTTTTTGGATGGGTCTCAATTGCCAGCAGGGAAATTATTGACAGGAATAAAATATATTTATAGCTCTAGATTAAACAGGCCTATATAGAAGGTTGAGGAGCTCTCAGGCAAATACGATTCTAGAACTCTTCCCAACAAGATTCCATTGAAATTTAAGTGAACAGATATAAATGAATTACTGTTAACGAAAGATTTAGGCAAGAGATTACACAGCCCAAGGAATAATGAAAAAGAAACTCAAAATAATCCCAACCTTGACTTTGATTAGTATATGATGGAGAAAGAAACTTGGACAGACTTTCAATGTTTTATTATTAAATCAACAACAATAATGCAACATTCCTGGAATCCCCACAGTGTCTGTTGTTTACCTGGCCTGCCTCAAAGGGTTGATATCAGTGTATCCCAATAAAAAAGAATACGTGTAACTCATTGTTGAATTGTGGAGTCCTTGGTACTCTCTGAGCTTGGTTATTTGCTTGCAGATATTTCATTTCAGTATTATCGGTAATGCTTGTTTCCCAACTACACCAGAGCAGCCTTTATGCTCTGCTACTGAATTGCAGGTTTTCTCATAGGTTTTTAGAGATGCTGTTGGGTGGGGGGTGGGGGGAATCCAAGCATACAACATACTTCTGGAGGGATACTGGATAATACCCAAGGTGCTCAAGAATTCCAAGCAGCATCTTGATATAACTGTGATCTGACTGAACAATGAACTGGCAGTTATATCTTCCAGCTTGTTGAGATTTTAAAGAAACATTCTGATGGGCGTCTACGCTGTTCTTCTTGTTTAATTTCTTTATGAAAATACGTGTGCTTTTGTTTTAAAAATAACAGGACATCTCTTAGCATGCCACATAGACTTCTTTTTCCACCTGAAAGTGCTCACAATGGCCTTTTTAAAGAAACTCAAGGAAGGGTGTTAACTTGATCAATGCTGTGCAGGAAGGAAGGCTTCTTCCTACTATTTTTCAGCATGACTTTCACTGACATGATCAGGCTGGGAAAAGTCTTATTGGCTGAGAGCCCAGGACAACCATGCAATATCTCTAGTCAACTGGAACTCAAACTATACTGCCTAAGGGAAAAGTAGAGCATAAAAAACAATTTGGGTTACATACTGTGGCTTAAATGCAACCAGCTGAAAATATATTTAGAAAGTCTAAATCTGCATGCAAGTTATTTTTTTTTAATGTCAATGTAATGACAATGAAAAATATTTTTGTTACATAAATATTAATGATTGAAAAGGGTCTTTGTTAGCCAATAATATAGCCATGTTTTGGTGTTATTCTAAGGATTAAATAACAGTTTCTATTAGGAATATGATATGTAATTGAATATGTAGAACTCAAAATTTAACTAATATTCTGTGATCTGTCCAATAAATAGTGGCTTCAAAAGCCTTCTTCTGAATTTGGAGGTGTACCCTTTTTTCTCTAGAGTGAATTTCCCCTATTTTTTGCATTATTTGCAAAACTGATAATTATATTTCCTAATACATAGCTTAACTATGTTGAAACCTATAATATACTGGTTGAAACTTTTGTCTAGGTTGCTGCAGAATCATTGAGCTATATTTTAACATTATCTTTCAACTGGTTCTTTTCCTATCAGCCAATATTTCTAATCTTCTCTAGTCAAATCTCACTGGATATCTTGTCAAATATTTTGATGAGGTCTAGGTACACAGTGTCCATTACTTTTCTGTGATCAGTGAAACCAGTCAATCTAGGCAAACATATCAACTTCCTTTGGCATGATTTAGCACATATTGTTAAACTATTGTTCGTTCCTTGTAAGAAATGAATTCTTTTCTAAATGCTCACAGAATGACTACTTAATAGTTTTGTCATTACATTTTTTGTCATTACATTGTATTGTTTCCTCTGTCAACAATACTGAACAAGTCAGGCCATGGCTACCAAAATATTTGCCAGGCTATCTCACCTTCTCTACATAGACTGTCTGAAGCTGTATGGAAAAAGACCATCTGAAATAGAAACACCGATTAACACTATCGGTATACAGCCAGGATATTGCAATGGATGTTGACTGAACAAATGTATCACATTATCTTACCACCACTAGGGGGAAAATAATGAAAACTGAAGTAATCAAGATGACCTATAGGAATAACTTCAAGAATATGCACAAAGAATATTATTTCAAATACCTGGGCATCCTTCAAACTAACAATATCAAGCATACTAAAGTCAGAAAGACGTCTTATAATGAATATATTTTCTGAGTGAAAAATATCATAAAACCCAAACTGTGTGAAAAAATACCATCAAAGCAATTAGCACCTTGGCAATTCCAGTCATTTTAGGTAAACATCTGGAACAGTAGACTGGAGTCAAGCAGAACTAGAAGGCTTGGATACCAAGATCAGAAAAATGATTACAATGAACTATGTCCTTTAAGCATGCGGTAACTTTGACACTCTATTTACCAAGGAATTTGGGTAGGTGTGGAATTCACCAGCCAGCTAAAGAACCAAAAGGACATTTGAAGAATATCTAAGGACAGTGAAGAAGATGCATTGAAACTAGTATAATGTGAAGGATTACTGACTATAAAAGAATGCAAAGAAAGACCAAGTGAGGAACAGAAATGAGACATTCAAAAACTTACATGGTCACTACACACACACACACGCGCGTGCATACACGTACACACACGCACGCACACACACCCTTAGAAGGCAAAACAGATAAGAAGACCTGGGAATGGCTAAGGGCAGGAAAGTTGAAGAAAGAGACAGAGGGACTAATTCTGGCTGCATAACATCAAAACCTAAGAATAAGAGCACACAAAGCGAGAATTTAGAAGGTAGTAACAGGCAGAAAATGCTGCCCTAGAAAAAAAGCTGAAGGAACAGTGGACTGTTCCCACTGCCTAATTACTGCAATAAGATTGCAAAAAATTCCATACCAATAGTATGAGAAAGAAGCAATTATGATACATTGGGATATCTGCAAAAAATGCAATTTGCCAGGAAGTAAAAATTGGTAGGACTACAAAAATAGACAGTGATAAAAATGAATAAGCTGTAGAGCTGTAGGGCTTTATTATACAGTAGTATTCTAACAGACAAACACCTGCCACATAACAGCCCTTACGTATTTTATTTTGTATCATTTTGGCTGTAAGCTACATTCTACTTATTACAGAAGTATTTATTTTAAAGTGAATACTACTTTTATTTGTTAACCTGTTCTGATCTATTAATAAGCCTTCTTTATGACTTTGTTGCTATAGGCATTGATACGACCTGGTCGATTCGACAGAATTATATATGTTCCTTTGCCCGATGAAGCCACTCGCAGAGAAATCTTTAAAATTCAGTTTTGCCATATGCCAATATCTTCTGAGGTCAATTTGGATGAGCTTGTCATACAAACCAAAAAGTATTCAGGAGCAGAGGTAATATTTTTCCTAAATGGAAACTTGAAATTCATCACTATCTGTTGTTCTTTGTACTTTATTGTGTTCTTCCTTGTAATACAATGAGTGTACCGGATATTTCTGCATTCACAAATAGTTGTAAAATCTACTATTTCTTGATCAGCATAACCCCAGCTTTTCCCATTCTCTTTAAGGAACTGCCATTTATGTGGAGGGCATTTCCATATAGCAGTTAACTGGAAACATAATACAAAAATGCTGCGTGTATGCAAAGCTTTGTTCTCTGAGTTCAGTGCGTATGCTTGTGTCCATAGTTTTTGCATAAATTCTTCAGTGGGGAGTGCATAACTTTAATCACTGTTTCAAACATCCAAATGTGTCATTTATGTTTTCAGACTGTTGCAGGCCTACAACAGAAGGAAAAGCTAAATAAAAAGGATGGGCTAAAGAAAAAGCTTAAAACATTTTTGAATCTTGGTATTTGTTGAATTTTTACCCTTGTTTAAACATTTCACGTACCAAAAAAACCCCATCAGTGTTTATTTTTATATCAATGAATATATGTTTAAAACCAGAGCCTTATGATTGAATTCATAACTATTTGGAATATTTGAATAATTGAATATTTTCAGGTTTCCAATATTTGATTTTCTTTTTTTTAATGCCACTTGCATTATAAAATATCCAGATGTAAGTATTTTAGAAGCACATAATTTGCAACAACAAAAATCAAGCAAGGAGAAACCTCATATATCCTGAACAAGTTTAAACAATAAATATATAAACTTTTCAGTGTAGATAATATACTAGTCTTAGTCAAAGACTGATCTGAAAGGGATTGTCCATGGAATGCTAATTCAAAGAGGTGTCTCTTAAAACCAGCCATAACTTTTTGTCAGGTTTGCACAGAAGCTATAAAAATGACAAGCTGTTTTAACAAAAATCAATGAAGTGCTATGCTCCTGCTCACATGAAATCTGAAGCACTGCTTCTGAATTATTTTCAAAGTATGTACAGCCCTACTGCACATCTTTTAAAAAAAATAATAAAAGCGTCAATATTCTTTTATTGAAATCATTAATACTGTTCTTGATAATTTTAGTCAGATGCTTTTAAAGTTAAATATAGGAATATTGGTATAGTAGTGCTGCTTAGTTATATTCATGGTACACAAGAGTGAAAGTTGTGCAACTTGAGTGTAGATATGTCAGAAATTTTTTTTTCATACTCTGTCACTCATGTGACATAGCTAACAAAGAAGAGAAAATTTACACTTGGTCCTCTAGATGTACATATATGTCTGATAGATATATGGAATTTTCTCTCATTTAAGGATTGGGGGGGGGATGGAAATGGGAGGGTAAGCTCGCTACAGTATGTAATATAACTGTTCAGTCATGTGCCATATTTTTTCTGTCTTAATCTTAGCCTGCTTTCAAGCTAGTAGTGAAGCATACTGCATGCCGAGAAGAAAGCTAAGAAAGAATTATCCACAAATTGTCTTTCAAAATGATATGTGATAGATATTAGGTAAAAACTACCAGAATTGTTAATGAGAAGATGAATTTATTTTATTTATATATTTTATTTTATTAAATTTATACCCCACCCTTCTCCAAACGGACCCAGGGCGGCGCACAGGAATTTTAAAATACATACAAAATCAATAAAAAATTTAAAAAACTTATTTAATAACCGTCCTGTGCTAAAACCAATTAAAATCCCCAAAAATTTAAAACTGTCTAAAATAGTCAATTGCAGAGGTTACGCTAGGCCGGCTAGATGAAAAAAATGTGTCTTTAGACACTGGCGGAAGAGGCGGAGGTCGGAGATGGTGCGAAGTTCAGGGGGAAGGTCGTTCCAAAGGGCAGGGCCCGCCACAGAGAAGGCCCTTCCCCTGGGTGTTGCCAGACGGCATTGTCCGGCCGACGGCACCCTGAGAAGGCCCTCTCTGTGGGAGCGTATCGGTCTAAGGGATGTATGGGGCAGGAGACGGTCTCGCAAGTAACTAGGTCCCGAGCCATGGAGCGCTTTAAAGATGGTCGTCAAAACCTTGAAGCACACCCGAAAGACCACAGGAAGCCAGTGCAGCTCGCGCAGGATTGGTGTTATATGGGAGTGTCTAGGCGCTCCCGTAATCACCCGCGCGGCTGCGTTCTGGACTAACTGTAGCTTTCGTGTGCACCTCAAGGGAAGCCCCATGTAGAGAGCATTGCAGTAGTTCAGTCGGGATGTCACGAGTGCTTGAGTGACTGTGCGAAGGGCAGCCCGATCCAGTAAGGGGCGCAATTGGTGCATCAGGCGTACCTGATGAAACGCCCCTCTGGCCATGGCCGAAATCAGCATTTTTCAACTCGATGTATGGAATAATCATGTGTCCTGACTTGGAAAATATCTAGTAAACTATGTAAAAGCAACTAAAGCCCTAGTAAATAAAATAATTTTGGTTATTTTATAATCAACACAATTTATTTTGAGAATAATTTAGTATAATCACATTTATAGCCAGAAAATAATAGAAAAGAATGCTTATCGAAACAAATGAAGTTAGAAGAAAAATTGTAACACTTTGATTATGTTCTGATTATGTATTTGTAAATACTTAAAACCGAAACTTTAAACACTGTCCTATTAAGGGAAGACTATTGTTGGAAAATGCAGAAAGGTATAGTGCCCCAAAGTGTCCTGAAAGTCACTTGTACTCTTTCCAGTTGAATTAGGAATATTTAGATTCCTGCTTAATTGACTTATTTGTCTGATCCATTAAACATTTCAACGTGCCATTATATAGGTTATCACAAGGTGGCACTAGAGTTAGTTTGTATCAGGATGGGGTCAAGATTACTGTTCTGTTCTCATTAAAAGGAAAATCCATTTGCCATTACTATTTTCCAAGACAGCCCCGCCCCTTAAGTCTAGCATGTTAGGGGGGGGGGGGGAAATAACCTATGCTCTTATCTAGCTTGTGGACTGTTGTATCTCATTAGCTGCTTGTATAGTAAATGCTTGAGAAATAATGCTACTGCAAGTTATTTTGCATTTTTCGAATGGATACAAGCTATTATATATTGATAGACCTTCAAGGAAATTAAGGTGTTTTTACTTTCCTGAATGTTCCAGAATGAATATTTTAAAATCTATTTTCTATTCATCAATACAGTGCTTCCCTTTTTTCAAATTTCATAAATGAAATTCATTTCTATCAACAACAGCTTTCCAAATTAAAAATAGTAAACCCTTTGAGTATAGTGCAGGAAATTCAGGGGGAAAATGCCTATGGCCATAAAATTAAAAGCACTGCACATATCAAATAACCGTGAAATGTATAGATACCTCTTCTTTTAAAAGAATTTTTATATGGTATCATAATGGAAGAATGCTTTCTGACAAGTAATATAAAGAGTGAATATTATGTGTCCTAACTCTTTTTGTATTAACACTATAGAAGTATGCTTGACTAAAGTAGAAGGTAAGAGAATGCCAAAATTTGACATAGAATGTTTTCAGAAATACAGTACAGTGTGACCACCACAGTCATTTATGTAGGTGAGTTGGGCAATGTATTAATTAATTAATTAAATAAATAAATAAATAAATAACCAATGAATTTTATAGATTAGCTAAAAATAACTTTCTTCAACTTTGACTGTTGACTTACAAAGTGGCTTCTGAGCAGTCCCCTAAATGCAAATGTATTTACTTATTTATTTATTAATTAAATTTATATGGTACCCATCTAATTATCCAGAGCTACTGGGTGGCTTACAATAAACAGCGTCAAATTCATTTCACATAAACAAAAGTTTTTAGAATAGCATAACAGAGTTGGAAGGGACCTTGGAAGTCTTTTAATCCAACTCCCTGCTTAGGCAGGAAATCTTACACCACTTCTTTATAATCTTCATAAACTATAAGGCATTAGAATATTAGTTATTGGATACCAAAATGAAATGAACTGTTTAAAATATCAATTTCAATAAATGTATGTAGCAAATAAACTCAGTCTAATTCCATCAGTGTTTCTTCCTAATTTTACACATTAAGATTGCACAGTTTACAACTGCACAGATTAGATCCAATTAGAACGTGATATATACTACATATATCTTAAATTATTGGTGATTTGTAATATGTTAAAATTACATTTTGTTGTGTGGGATCCTGCATCATAAAAATCTGGTTTAAGTAAACCTTTTTTTTCTTGCAAAACTTTTATGTGCTTGAGATTGTAGCCAGCTAAGGGAAAGGGAAAAGAAGTAGATTGATTTATTATTATTATTATTATTATTATTATTATTATTATTATTATTATTATTATTATTATTATTATTATTATTATTATTATTATTATTATTATTATTATTATTATTAAAAGACTAAAAGAGGGCGCCCAGAAAAACAACAAAATCTTAGAAAAGTCTTAGAAAGATTGGGAAGAATATGATTTACCACCACTCTGCACAACTAGAATAGTAAAAATAATTTAATAACGTGCTTTTTCTTATATTTTTTCCAATATATTTTATTGTTTTGATATACTTTGATTTGAATCTAAGTGCAAATAGTTATTACCTGCATAATTCAGTAGCACTGACGTGGCATTTCTATTGCTTCTGTTTTTGCAATCTAATTTAATAACCTGGGACATCGGAATTATTATTTGTCACTTCCCATTAAATTTTTTACTCATAAAAAAGTGTTACATGGATACCAACATACATGTTTCACTGAGTTGTTATTTGTCATTAAGTATATTTAAATTATCACTACCTGAAGACATATTTTGTTAGGATGTTTATTCCAAACAATCCTAGTCAGGAACACATTGTGCTGCCCTACTTGCATTTCTAGTACTGTGCCAGTTAATTGAAACTGATGTCAGATGACATCATATTTAAATACAACAAAAATAGAAGTAAAAATCTGGAGACTATGAAAAAATAAGACATCCAGAAATTTTTTAATTCATGTTGGATGATTTCAAGGGTCATAGTACTTTGATGTATTTTGAATGTCATTTGTTTTTTATTTGCATTCTACCATTTATATGTAGAAATTTTTGATAATGTCATGCTGGCTAAAACCACTAGGTGACTCAACAGATCTGTAAATTGCAGGCCCAAAATGTGAACACATGGCCACAGGAGTGTGTGCGGCCATCATAATTTTGAAAATGGTCATAGGTTTTGGTGCCAGGTCCAAGCCCAAAGATGACACAGTGAAATCCAAATAAAGTCCAGGGCTTTATTTGCTTGTACCTAAGAGACAAAACCTCACCAGACCTCAGCTATAGTGGCAGTCCCCCATTCATTTAGTGACTGTTTGAAGTTACAAGGGCACTGAAAATAGCAACTTATGACCGATTTTCACACTTACATCATCCTCATGGTCACCTGATCAAAATTCAGTGCTTCCTATTTATGATAGTTGCAGTGTCTCAGGGTCATCTTAGTTTAGTTTAGTTTAGTTTATTCAGATTTGTATACCACCCTTTCTCCCTTGCGGGACTCGGCGGTGAACAGGCAATAATAAAACAACAATAAAAACATCAAATACAATAAATACGCTAAAACTGAATTAAACCACTAAGCCTGTTCTAAAATGCCCAATAGAAACCCCTAATAAAAACAGATTAAAAGACTACGCCAGGCCAGCCGCACGAAATAGATGGGTTTTCAAGGCCCAGCGGAAGAGGCACAGGTCCGTGGTTGTACGTAGGTCAGGGGGTAGGTTATTCCAGAGGGCAGGAGCTGCCACAGAGAAGGCTCTCCCCCTAGGGGTCGCCAGCCGACATTGACTGGCCGACGGCACCCTGAGGAGGCCCTCTCTGGGAGCGGACTGGTCGGTGGGAGGTATTTGGTAAGAGGCGGTCTTGCAGGTACCCCGGTCCTGCTGATCACCTTTTGCAACTTCTGATCTGATCACCTTTTGCAACTTCTGATAATCAAAGTCAATGATGAAGCTAGAATCACTTAACAATAGTGTTAAGTGATTTAAAACTTAACAACTGTGGTAAGAAATGTCATAAAACAGGACAAAACCCACGTAACTGTCTCACTTAGGAAGAGAAATGTGGGGGTTCGACTGTGGTTGTAAATTGAGAACTACCTTTAACCTTCTAATCAAATAGATACACCCTGGGAGATTCTAGGGTGGCTTCCCTATAATTCTTCCTCCCTCCCAAGTTCCATTCCATTTATTTTGGGCTTCTGTCTGGAATGTATTGCCTCCTCTGTGGGAAATCATAATGCTCTTGCTAGAATTCCCCCTTCCTGTTCCAGCTGCACATTCCATCACATTGGAATGTCTTATATAACTTTGCAGGGTCATTAAGTGACCGATCATAAATCAAGGACTACTTGTATTCCACCTTTTAAAGCTACGTTGTCAATTCTAGCTGAAATTAATAGGTGTGCTTATACACACATATCTGTCAGAGCAGAATTGCCACAAGTAAGGATGCTCCCTTTTGAACTATTGGCAGCAGAATTTTGATCAGTAAATACCTATATTTTTCAGAATGTCATAATTCTAGATGAAGTAAACCAGTGATACGATAACCATTGACTTTTACTTTATCTTCTTTAATAAAATAGATGTGTTATTTTGCAATGTTGTAATTTATTGTGTTGTTTCAGGTACCTTTTCAAATCAGGTTCACTTTGTTGATTGACAGTGTGAGGTACAATATTACCTCACTGTCCTTGTTTATATTTAAATAACACAGGTTTGCACATCACATTCCTGATATATTTTGATAATACAAAGCATTCTGAGATCTTGCATGTCCTGCTTGCTTCTGATTTGAAGACAAAACCCAAAGATTGCTGTAATTTTTTTTTAATGCCTTTAATGCCTTTGAGTCAGTGTTGACATCTGGCAACTGCCTGGATTAGTCCCTGCAGTTTTCCTGGTAGGTTTTTTTTTGAAGTAGTTTGCCATTGTTTCCTTACCAGGGCTGAAAGAGTGTGTCTGACCCAAGGTCCCCCAGTGATTATTTAGAAATATCCTAAATGTCAATGTTAGATGTCAACATCATGTGAGCGTGAATTACTTTTACTACAGGTAGAAATGACTGCATAGATATTCCCAATGAGCCAAAAAAAACCCTGAATTATTCTTCATTTATTTATTTATTATATGGATGGGCAGTGAAATAGGGCATTAAAGGAAATAGAAAATTAAACAATTTGTACTATCAGAGATAGAACACTGCATGAATGCATGACAACAATGGCCATTCACACTTCCTAAACATATGATGATGGAGGAAATGTATGTTAAATACAAAATAACAAGAGGAAGAAAGGCTAGGTTTTCCTAGCCATTTTCTTAAATAATCTTCTACATAGAAGGAAACACCTGGTATATGTATTATTGTTATTAATAACTGTTCTCAAAATGAAATTTCAATTTCTAATGTTTATCTTTGCTTAATTATACTAAATATGTCCAATTGGTTTATCCTAGTTAATAATGGGTTTATTATTAGTTTAACAAAATGAAAAAATATTAATATTGAATCGCTTTAGGTTTTTCTTTCACAAATTAAGTGTTAGAAATCTTTAAAATGTAGCTGATATGTTTAACTTTTAAAGTAAAAACAGATGGCACATGCTTCGTAAATAGAAATGTTTTATTTTCAGAAAGCAATGCTTAATTTTAATATTTTGGCTGAATAAAACGATCCTCTTTGCAACAAAAACAGTAAAATATTGGCATGATGACTGATGGCTGATAAATACCGTGTTACTATATGACTAAAATAAGCACTCAGGATGGTATTCACTTACCTTCCCTACCAGTTCGCAAATGTGAGCGCTCAGCCTTTGGCTTGAAAACATGCCTAAATGGGATGGCATAAAGCTGGGGCGGGTAGGCAGGTCCACCCTCAATTTCCACTACCAGTTCAGGTGAACGGGTCCGAAGCGCCAGAATACCACTTCTCCTCAGGAGACTTTTTGCACTTTTACATACCCAGTTGTCCATATAGCCCTGAAAATGTCAGGAGTTCTTCTCACTAACATTTACTGCATAGCACACTTTCCCCCATTCAAATCACTCTTAAAACACCTTCTATGTGAGTCTATAACAATATAAAACATAAGAAATAATATACTTAAACCAAATACAATAAATATAAATGGATATTTAAATAAATCCTAGATACTTGTCAAGTGAAACTATATAATCTGTTTGATCACTTTCCTAGGGCTTCTGCTTTGAAATGGTTACTTTAGCCACAATGGAGACATATATATATGCAAGTATTCTAGATATTATTTTCATTTGTTTTTCACTTAATTTAAGCCACTTTATGATTCTTTCTGCTAACTTCCCGGCCTCTTAATTTTTTATTTTTAATGGCAATTTATCTGATCTAGTATGCATGCACACAGACACACACACACACACACATACACATACTGCATTTGTTTTAACTTGTATAAGTTTCAGGGATCTTCTTACTGATCCTTACAGGAATATAGATCATAGTAGCGTTCTAGATGCCATAAAATTTAATAAAAAGTAACGTACTTATGAACTCAGTCAAGAACTGCACCGATTCATTCAGAATGATGCCCCAGTTATTAGCCTTAAATTAGCCTATTCTGTCTTGGTGTTCCCTAAATCAGTTGGGACTCCAGTGGTTAAATGTAGGCACTGGTTCCAAGTAAGTTGGTACAGCACAGATTTAATTCTATTTTCCATATATGATAATTCATTAGACTACAGAAACCCAGATGACCACTAGATGGTGAACAAGAGATATAGCCAGTTGAACGGCTGTAAGCTTTTTTGGTGCCCAAAACACATAATTAATCTATTTTATTGAGGGCCTGCTAGCGCTGAGTACTTATCTCTCTCTCAACAACCTCCATAAAGAGGAAAGCTTGGAGATTGGGCAAAAGTTGTCTCACTGTTGGGTTCAAGGATAGTCTTTTGAAAGGGGGTATACCACCATTTTGTTCAAAGTAGGAAGCGCCACTCACTCTTGCAAAATAACATTGATCATTGCTTGGATTCAATCACACTGGTGACAGAGCTTATAACAGTAAGGATTTCCTTCTCAGAACTGACAAGCTCTTCCCAAGTAAACAATCTAAGATACACCTCAGTCATTTACATAGGACCTTAGATAAGTCAGTTACATAGGATATGCTTAGCTCATGTACAATTTAGAATAAAGCCAAGTGACTTTATTTCACAGATGCCTGGACTTTATTTTCACAGCAGCCCTGCAAGGGCTCCCTCAGAAGGGACTTGCTTTCTCATAAGGGGCCTCTGGCCATCTGTGGACTACTGAGAAATAAACTTGCTTTAATTCTCTTACTGCCATAAAGTCCTAATAAAGGATTTTACCTATGCCTGGTTAGCATTATTGTTTATCTGTCTCCAGGGATACTCTAGGCATCATTTTGATCAATTCCTTGATAGGAAAGAACCGTTCACTGTCATTTATGCCTTAGTCACCATCCAATTGGACTGTTGCAATGATGTTGCCCTTGAATATCAATTGGAAACTCTAGCTGTTCCAAAATGCAGTGACAAACACAGAGTACTGGACACACAATAAAATACCCATGCCACACCAATGCTATGTGAGTTGGCTGTTCATGAGACCAACTTACTTATGGCACTGCTTGCACCAGATAGTTCTGCCTATCTACTAGATTTGGCATGGTGCACATGTTCTTGGTCCTACCAACAAAGCACTGACGTCTTATGGGACTCAGAAGGTGTGCCATCTGTGTAATGTGGAGCAGCTCCTCCTGTCCTAATCCTCATTAAGAGATAGGTGGCAAACAAATTTAATAAACAAACAAATAAATATTAGCCTTTGGGGAAACTATGGGTTTGGATGTTAATGGAGTTAATTTAATTTTTAGGGCCCTCCACCCTTCATTTTAAAATTGGATTTGCATACATTGTTTTATTTCTGACTGCCGAGAATTCCTTGAGTAGTCCCGAAATTGAAATATGAATAGATGGAGAAAGAATTTAATGTGCTGAATTCTGATTTGTATTTTTAATTAAGGAATATGAAGGGTTTCTTCCCAACAACTTTATGCTGCTTGGGATAAGAAGAGTCATTACTTGCAACGGTGAAATCCTAGATTTTGTTTTGTATGCCTAAATGATCACAGCAAGCAATTTCTTATTTTTATTCTATAGAGGAGAATGGCCTTCCAGTCCTATTAGGCTCCTCGTACTCATAAGGCGTACCTCCTTACAGCGGCTATGTACTAACCAACTAAGTTCTGTAAAAGTAAGCAGGGTAGCCCACAGTGGGGGAAAAGGAACCACTTTTCCCCCTCATATAGTGACTTTTTAAAAATTGCTAATATATAAGCCATTCACTTCCAAATGGTTCTGGGCAGTTTTCAATGTAAATTTCAATGTCCACTGCAGATAAAAAGATATATTGTTTTAGTAAATATTGTTTGTTTTCAGCATTAGTAATGATAACTATGTATAAGACCTGATTTATAAATGATACACATAATTTTAGAACAATGCATGTTTTGATAAATGAACTCCTTAATATAACAGTTCCTAAATCAATTCTTGGAGGCAGGTAGAATAAGGAAAAAAAGGACTCAAGAAGGATGAAATAAATTTTTCTCCCCCTTTCCATATTTTTTCTTTCTACATATTTATTTCTTTTTGAAGATAAGTGTTTTACTCCAAAAAAAGAATTGGCTATTGGTTCTCAGTTATGCTTTTAAAGACACATCTTTTCCGCCTGGCCGGCCTAGGGTAGTCTCTCTCTCTATGGGTTTTTTAATTGTTTATTTATATTGAGTGGGGATTTTTAGTTAATGGGATTTTAGCACAGGTGTTTGTTTAATCTGTTTTAAATTGTATGTATTTTTGTATATTTATGGTTTTTATTCTCCCTGTGCACCGCCCCGAGTCCCTGTGGGGAGAGGGAGCGGTTAATAAATTCAGTTTTATTATTATTATTATTATTATTATGCTTTTGCTCTGCTTTGAAAGTGTTAACTTACTATAGTTTTTATTTATATACTCACTCATAAGAGGAGGAAAAGCTAATTTGTAAGTCAGTCTAAAATTAGTAGAATCTATTCAAGATTTATATAAGTTTATATTTTATATAAACTTATATAAAATCTATATTTTTATTTATAAACAGAAAAATATAATAAAATAGAAATTAGAGTTTATCTTTTTTCGTAATTATTCAGTTTTTCATAGATAGTGAATGAGATATAAATTACAGTTCCTGTTCCTTGGTGGCCTTAATATTTTTATGCAAGGATGCCTTTTGGTCTTTGTGAGTAGGCCTTATTTATGATTTAATCTGGCCCATGGGACTGGTTTAGGAGGAGTTGCACATCAGAAAGTTAGGGAAAAGGAATAAATGCTTTTTAAAAGATTTGACTCTTGGGGTTTCCTTTTTTTCTTTTTAAAAGGGTTCCATTTTGGAAGCTTTTCAAAGTCCTGCATGCTGAGTGGGAAAGTTGGGAGTTCCCACTCCCTAATCCTGCTTTAAGAAGTGCCTAGGAGGGTGCATACCACAGGCTAGCTGTACGCTTGCAGGTAGTTGTCATCCAGGAAAGCTCCATGGTTTGCACTATTCACTATCCACCACAGGATGCCAATCTGCTCCAGGTCCCTAATCTCTTTCTCACATAGTCTCTTGTAACCATCTACAGGGAGGAGGGGATAAGTTTGAAAGAAAGGCATGGAAAAAGGAAGCACAATGTAAGACCAGCCTAGCAGGCTGCTAGTTCTCTGCACACACATTCAGCTCCAGCTGCAGCCGGACTAAATTCAATGGCTAACAGGTGTTCTTGGCAGACGATGCATTAACAAAGCTACTTTAAACAAAAATACCTAAGATTTTAACACAGAAGCTCATTGCTTTCCTTCTCTTTCTCAAGGTTCTTTAACGTTTTTTTCCCTAGTACTTCAGATGCACAAAAGCTGAAAGAGACTCAGCTTTTTGGAAGAAAGTAACTGCTGAAAATCACAAAGGGACTGGCTCAAGTCCTTCCAATGGGCCATTCATTTTATCTGATTTATTGAATTAGCCCTGGGTCTATAAGCTTATGGTTTATGGAATAAAATAAGCTATATCTGAGAAGATTTTCATCTGGGAAATTACAACTGATTGCTCTAAATACTAATTTTAGAATCTGAATGATTAAAATCAATCAGAAGTCAAAATTGTTAGGAAGTCTCCTAGGACTTAGTAAAATAAATAGACAACTACTCATTGATGTTACTGAGACCTCTGTTAATATACTCATGACAATTGTGTTGTGGCAAAAAATCCTTTCAAATATTCCGTATGTGAGTAAAATACTTTCGGGTGAAGGAAGAACCACAAATTATGTGTGACAATCCAAAATAAGATTGCTGTTTCTTTAATTTTCAGTTTGTAATTTGCTAAAAAAATTGTTTTCTACAATTGTTTGAAAAAAATGAGTTTTTCTTTATAAGTTTATTGGCAGAGTTCAACATTGCATCAAAAGTTTAGCATAGCAAGGGGCATACTTCCCTTTCAGGAATACAGATTATGTCATGTGTTTTCAAGTTCCCTGTTGAGCAAAATATTTATACGTGATATTACATAGTGCAGTCAAATAATCTCAAACCACTTCCATAGGCTATATGATAATCCATGTATGATACACAGTTATTATATATAATAATAATAATAATAATAATAATAATAATAATAATAATAATAATAATAATAAATATAATAATAAATAATATAATATATTATTTATTAATGCCTTTAGTAGTGAACCAACTCAAATGAGCATAAAACATTAGAAATTCACCATTTAAAAAATCCACCCAATTTACAAACGATTGTTCATTTTTAAGGCAGAATACATGGAAATCACATGTCATAGTGATGCAGGTATTATCAATTGATGTAGATTTATATGGTTAGGCATTTGAGCATATAGGGGGGGGGGAAATCTACTCTTTAATTATGTGTGACTACATGCAGGATATGACTGACTAAATTTAAACTGAAATATTAATGATTCCTTCCTGCCCCATTACTTTGTGACTGGTTTAGAATATTGTCTTGAAATTTGCATTAAAATTCTTTCTGCCATACCTTAATGATATTGCTAACTAATGAGATACCATCTGTGATGATCTATTTTATTTATATTTAATTAAATGTTTTCAATAATAAGATTTGTTTTAATTTAAACTTTGAATTAGGCTGCTATTGTTGTTTTTATGGTATGTGCCTGAGTGAGATGGTTCTGATGAAGAATGATAAATGACTCCCAGTGATAAATCAGCTATTAGGAAAATGTACCAGAAAACTAGTATTTTGTTTTCAAGAAATGGTATTTGTTTTAAAAAATAATTAAGGTGGCAGTGGTTCCCTTCCCTGATTTGACAAAATGTTACCTACAACAGGGGTCCCCAAGCTTTGCAACTTAAAGTCTGAAGGACTTCAGCTCCCAGAATTCTCCAGCCAGCTTTGCTTTGCTGGCTGGAGAAGTCTGGGAGCTGAAGTCCTTCAGACTTTAAGTTGCAAAGCTTGGGGACCCCTGACCTACAAGGTAGCTGTTTTTCTCCTGCCTTCCCTCAGTGATCTGCAGTTGGCTGTAAAGAATGCAAATGCACAGCAGCAGAGCACTGATCAAAACTACCATAACAGAAATTATTAACAGAATATTGTATAACAGAATATTGTAGTAACATGAGAAAGACATCCAAATTTTTCCCTTCTCAGAAGCCTTTACTAAACACATGCTAAAGCCCCTAAATGATTTTGGCAGCCATTAGCCCAGCTTAAGCAGTGTAACTCCTTTCAGCAAGTGAACAAACAAGGAACAAACATTGAATGGCTGACACAAATGCATTTCAGCTGGCATTTTCTTTTCCGCCCATAAGGGTGCAGTCATTATCAATCACTGTTTTCTCTCCTACACTGAAATAATGGTCACTCATTCCACCGATGTTTTTGACAGCAGTAAATGTACCTTTGGAAGGAAGCTTTCATGAGGCTGTTTCCTGAACTTCCTAAAGTCACCTTGAAGATTCTAGCCTTTTCTCTGTATTTTTTTCTTCTTGAATTTTAATTATTTGTCTCTTTGTTTAGTTAATTAGTTATATTTCTTACTTCTTAATCATCTGTCTCCGTGAGTGTTACACAGGTAGATTTTAAACAAGAAAGTCACTATTACAAGCTGGGTTAGTTTCAATTTTCATTTATTTCTTGAACATTTAGGATTGTCTGCTGCTCAGCTTTTTAACTGAGTATCTGACATATGTTTATTTGAAATACATAAAAGTTAAGGTATATAGAGTTCTGATAGCAGAGTGCATTGTTGTTTTAATGATGTGTTGAATATTATTGCCCCTGGACACTTTCTAGTGATGTTCAGCAAAAGTAGGCCAAAAAATGGTCTTCTGTTGCATTTGTGACTTTCCTGCCTTTATTCCAACATAATTATTTTTAAAAAAGTAATTGGTGCTTTTCTTTTTCAGATAACTGCAGTTTGTAGAGAAGCTGCTCTCCTTGCACTTCAAGAAGATATTGAGGCCAAGTATATCATGAAGGAGCATTTTCAACAAGCTTTGGTCGTTGTGACTCCTAGAATCCCAGATTCCCTACAGAAATTTTATGAAGAGTATCAGCAGCAGAGTGGACTGCATTCACTGTGACAAAGTGATTAACAACATACAGTACACAATTTCATTTCTAGAAAATAAGTAGAGTATTTTTCAAAGAGATATGTTCTTTCAATTCAGATATTTAAAATTAATTTTACTAATACTTTTTTGAATAAAAACAACTAGTGTTTTGAATAGATACTAAAGGAGCTTTTGGAATAAAGAATGAATTTTTTTGAATAAAAATAAACTTGAGAACTGTGTGAAAGCATGATTGAAACATCAAAAGCACATCATGATAGAGCATCATCATGCCAAAAGTGGTGTGTGTACATGGAATGGACAGGAATGGCTTAAAATCCTAGGCTTTCGCCTCTGATGACATCATAGTACTGCAACTTTGCCATAGCACAGAGGTGTCAAACTGGGGCATCATGCACTGGCCACGCCCACTCCAGCTAAGCCAAGGGGGAAAACGTCATGTGACATGGCAAGTTTGACACCCGTGCCATAGCAGCACTCATTCATTCATAATCACTATCACTAACTAAAGGTTTCATATAATTTAAATTTCCTTACCTTTTTCACAGCTGTCATGTATAGAGTACAAGTTGTTTTTTGGCTGTCCGTGAAATGCCTTTTCTCAAATTATATCAGTTTAAAGTAGATTTTAACATTTCTATTCTTCTCGAGTTTATAAATATTGTTTTGGAATTCTGTATAATTCTTTCTTCTTTTTCCAAGTATAAAAAAAATTGTATCACCGATGAACTTATGGATCATATCTGATTTCAGATAATGTTAAACCAGTTCAGAGAATTTTAAATGGCTTTCTAAACCATTTTAGATGGTCCCTCTAATTTTTTCTGCCTTTCCAGTTCTTTCATAAGTCATTACTGTATAAGTTGGCTCAACACATTGATTAAAAAACTATTTGGAAAACATTGAATATCAATCTAACATATTGGATATGGGGTTGACGAAATCTTTGTTAGACTGTGTAACAAAACAAACATAATCTGTTAGTTTTTTTCAAGACCATTCAACTTTATTAGGGATAGCTGCTGCTTACAAAAACTTATGCCAAATAAAATAGGTTGTTTTTAGGTACTTACTACTTCCTTCATTTCTACAGCTATTTGGTAAATGAACCAGATTACCATGGTAGTTAACTCTGTCAAATAATTCTAAAAATTTAATTTACTTTTGCAGAAGCCATGATAATCTTTCTTCTTGAAATGTTTTTTCTTCTTCTAGTGGTATTTTAAAAATAATGCTTACTGCTGTTTCCATAATTATACTACTTAAACCATAATTTCCAGATCCCTTTTCCAGATGTCCTTTTAAGTATAAAAGAGATCCAATTTGGTCTCGTGATTAAGGCACCAGCCTAGAAACTAAGAGATTGTGAGACCTAGTTCTGCCTTAGGGGTGAAAATCAACTGAGTGACTTTGGGCCAGTCACTCTCTTGCAACCCAACTCACCTCTCAGGGTTGTCGTTATGGGGAAAATAGGATAAAGAAGCAAGATTAGTTATATTAGCTGCCTTCGGTTATTTATCAAAATAACAAAGATGGGATATAAATAAAATAACACATAAAAATGTTTATGTAAACTTTTCAGACTTCTAGCAGTGAGATAAATTTTCTATCTTGATTTCATCAAGAAAAAAAGCCCTGCAAAATTTAATTTTTGCAACGTTTTCTATTTTTTAAGTTCAAAACTGCCAAATGTATGCAATACTTTGTTCACAAATGTGCTTTCAGATCATCCTATGCAGATTTTCATATACAGTATGTTAAATTTTATACGCATATAAGTTTTTAGCTTATGTTTCAGGAATACATTAAAGCACACAGTTTGATCAGTTCAAGTTTTGTATACAACTGAATGTACAACTGAATCACCAGATTTAAGTTCAGTTTGCACTTAAGATGTAAGCAAGATTAAGCAGTTCTAGAAAACTTCATTTTTCTTCATAAATTTTTCGAGGCCTGGTTAATATTGCTTAACTGGGATAATTTGCATTTAAATAGCGATGCAATGTTGGAACCAACTAGTTAGCACAGACTGATTATGTTTGAGGCTTTATATTTAGTTTTTGTAAAAATGTTTTTGGTAAGGTAAAAATATATAGTAGTAGCTGGTTAGGCATTTAACTACAAAGGAGTGTTTTATTTGCCTGAGAGATTAATAGTAAGCCAGGATCAGCTGGTAGTGCCAAGTGCCTTGATAACACAATTGACCACAGAATGCTTTGTTAGATTCCCCCCCTCCTCTCTTCTTTTCTCAGAGAAAACTGGGAGACAATGCAATTGCTGACTTAGTAGCAATGATTTTTAAGCAATTAATTATGATAAACAGTGGCAAAAATAAACATCTATTCTAGGACATAAGCATAGATAATAGAAAAATAGCAAAGGGAGTGAAGGATATTCAGGAGAAGCTCTAATCAGAAACTAAAGAATATTTAGCATATCCTACTTATATCCTATTTTCCAAGATGTAACCTGCCCATTGTTTACTACAAAGCAGTACTTAGTTTTTAATAGACAAAATATTGCAATATAAACTTTGCATTAGCCCAGAAAGTCTAAATACTTTGATGAAACACATTGGTTTGTCAGTTATTTTCTTCTGAAAAGGGTAGTTTGTACATGGTCGTTTCACTGGGAGCTTTGGGTTGGCCACTTAACCAATAATAAATTGATTTGATATTTAAGAAATATTGAATAGCTTTATGGTGTAGAAATGTCATTCCAATCTAAGATGTCAACCATTTTATTATACCAACAGCTTTTGGAATCTTGCTAAGTGAGGGAGACAAAAAGAGTTTTAATGAAGTATAAAATAAGTGTCTTATCTTGCCTATAGCACCATATAGTAAAACATGGGCGACCAGCAGTGCTGGGAGGCAGCGAGAGCAGTGGCACTAGCTGCAGACAGTGTTCTCGACTTGTAACTTGTTCTGTGCCCTGAGACACTGGTCTGGCCTGGCCCGGCCCGGCTGCAGCTGACGCCACTGCTCTTGCTGCCTCCATGGCCTGCTTGCTGCTCTTGCAGCACCTTGCACAGCACACTTAAATTTAGCGCACTTCACAATAGGGGAGATAGCATCCCCTCCTCTTCCTTGAGCCCATTATGCTGCAGCCAGGCCTGGCCAGTGTTTCAGGGTGGAGAGAAAACCGTGCGTCTCCCGGAGCCACCAAGGTACGTCCAGCACCAATAATGACCAAGACAAGAGGCAAGTATAGGGCTCTTCTCTTCTGCTTTGGAATATGGACCGAGTCTCCATCTGCCGTTGCCGCCTCTCTTATCTTCTCAGGCAAGGAGTAACTGAGAGTGGAGGGCGAGACTTGGGGCCAGCCAGTGGTGGGTTCAGCCAACAGGAAGCCACAGCAGGGGGACGAAAGATCTTCATTTATCTGGGAACCTGAAATGACTCTTGATTTAAATCATATAGTAAAAAGCACCCAAAGAAGAAGAAAGAACAACATCAACAAAAACAAAAAACAAAAAAACTCCAGATCAGAGAGAGAGAAAGAGTCAGAGGGAAAAAGATGAGAGGGAGAGATGAGAGAGCAAGAAAGAAAAAGAGAGATACCTGTTTCCCACAGAAAATACTGGAAGCCACAAAACCTGGATAGGCATGGCTCAGGGGTCATGTGACTGGGTTGGAGTGAGTGACGAGCTGGCCATGGCCACCCAGATTTTGTGGCTTCTGGTGTTTTCTGTGGGAAACGGGTCCAAATGACTCTTTGACTGTTTTTTTTTGTTTTTTCCCCCCAAGATGGTGGCGCGCTTAGACGCTGCGGCTTTGAGCTCCTGGTGTCACAGTAGTAGAGTTAGGCAAAAACTAGTCTATACCCGCAGGGAGTTATTAAAGATTGGATCTTCTAGTCGACTAGATATTACCAGCGACTTCCAGCAGTCTCATAATATACCGAATGACATAGTAAGACTGCCAGGCTCTCCATGGATCGTTGTTTGGCCTAGGAGGCAGCGAAGAGAGAGGAAGCAGAAGCGGGGATGCAGAGCTGGTTTGCTAGTTCGGTTACGAAAGCAGCCTCACAGACCAGCATTACCAAGCATTTTCCTAACCAACTCTAGATCCTTTGTCCACAAAACCGATGAACTAGAGCTATGGATGGCAACGAATAAGCTCATTCGTGACTGCTGTGTGATGATCATCACAGAGACCTGGCTTCATCCACTTGTACCAGATGCGTCTGTGGAGCTAACTAACCACACCACACACCGCTTTGACAGAAACAACAACTCTGGTAAAAGCAAAGGTGGAGGACTGTGTATTTACACACATAATAACTGGTGTACCAACAGTAGAGTTGCTTATACACACTGCTCTGCAGACTTGGAATTCTTAACTGTCATTTGTCGGCCATTTTATTTACCTAGAGAGATTTCAGTTACAGTTATAACTGCACTCTCTAAGTTACATGATGCCATCGAGAGGCAGCAGCAAACTTACCCTGAGGGCGCTTTTATCGTGGCTGGGGATTTTAATCAAGCCAGTCTAAAGTCTGTTCTCCCTAAGTTTGTACAGTATGTGCAGTGTACCACCAGAGGTAAGAATACTCTAGACCATATGTACTCAAACTTAAGACAGGCATATAGAGCAATCCCCCTCTCCCATCTGGGTACGTCTGACCACATCTCTCTGCTGCTGTGCCCAAAGTATATTCCCCTCAGGAAAAGGATACGGCCAGTCTTGAAAACTGTCAAAATCTGGCCAGAGGGAGCACTCTATCAATTACAGGACTGCTTTGAGACTACCGAGTGGAGTATATTTGAACACTTGGAGCTGCAAGAATTCACTGACACTGTACTCTCATACATTAAAACATGTACAGATAATGTAACAGTGAATAAATGTATCAGAGTTTACAGCAATCGTAAACCCTGGATGTCAGCAGAGGTACAAT